>JAKWJA010001082.1:0-108696 GCA_027704765.1 Solanum habrochaites | reverse complement strand
TAACCCATCACTTATACCATCTAGGGTACATCCAATTTATTGATTCATAGTAATTTAGGTTAAATAATCAATACATATAATATTAATCATATTCAATGTTATAAATTATTCAGATGCAAAACCCATGTAGGAACATGCAATTTGGACAATTCCTTGACAACTTTAGAAAACTTCTGTGAGAATTGGGCTCCTTGATGAAGAGAGTTTCAAGATCAAAAATACATACCTTTATTAAGGATCATTCACAATTTTATGGAGAATATCCACTCAATTCTTACAACAAGCTCTTTTTTGACTTTGGACTTTATGAGTCTTCAGGAATTTTCCAAAGGGATTTGGGGTTTTAATGTTTTAGAAGAATGAAGTCTTCAATGTGTTTAAGACTTCACTATACACATCAAAATACCAAAATACCCCTAAGAGCCGTTAATGGTACTCTTTGGGTAGGTTTGGAAGTGCGGTGAAATACAGTTCACAACACCCCTCACTTACATGAACTCTGCACGCAGAGAGGCGTCCACCAACATTTGGCAGTTGATTGACCATTTGTCCATAAAGTACGTCCCAATCGATGAGAACCTACCATACGGGCATCGATTGACCCACTTGGCGTCGACTTCCTCTTTGGTTTGCTATTTTGGGCAGCCCTGGCACTATTTTGGGTCCTTCCTCAAGGACCCTTGGTGTTGTCCCTTGGTGATGTTTTCCGGACGTTTCCAAACCCAAATATGATTGCGAGAGTTAGCACGTCTCACAATGAATTTCATCATCCAAAACAAACTGTAAAACTCATAACATGCGTAGACACACAAGGCCATTTCAGGCACATCTTTCAACGTCATGGACGGTTCTGACCCGTTGGGCCTCTAAAATTTCACGAAACATACACACTGCCTATTAGGCTATACTAAATCATTTTAAGGACTTATAATCTCTGAATCCACATCAGAAGCACATAAACCACATTGAGGCAACATAGTGACTTAGAGTCGTCTAACTCTTGGGTGCTTCCCTGACGTTTGGAACTTCTAATGCAACCTAAACTTTTATAACACTGCCTCAATACCACTCTTATATTCCTATTGAGGAACTTAAACCGTCATAAAAACCATGGTTTAGGCTCTAATTCACCTAAGTCATTTTCGGGTCTTACAATGAAAGGACTATAAATCAACCCTAATTCATTCATGAATTGTAAGAACAAAACAACATCATCTAGTAGTAATTCCATAAATACAAAGTGAATTGCAACCAATACAATATATTCACATCAAGATCAAACCTAAGGGTTAAGGTTAAGAGTCATCTTCTACAAATAAGACCAATCCATCAAGATATAGCATAATTGAGTTATTAAATATCCAAAGAAATCATTAAAATCAATTCATAACAGAATTTTCGAGATTGCTGAAACCCACTTGAACCCAATTTTTGAAATCAGTTTGATGGAACCCTTTGAGGAAGAGGTCTCAAAGGTGATTGGAGCATATACATTACTAAATTTCATGAAGATTAGAAAATGATAAACTGACTCTTTGAAGCCCTAAACCTTTCCGCTATCTTGGGTCTTCAATAGTGAGCCTTTCTTCACTAGAGAGAGACGCAAGAGAATAAGAGAATTTGGTTTTGGTGAGTTAGGAGAGTTTAAGTTAGGCTTAATTAAGTAAGGAACTTTTATCCAGGTGTTAACTAGGTAATAGACCTCCAATCCCCCAACTAATTACACCCTTTCAATTAATTATTGCAACTAACTTAAACGTGTAGAAACTCCTCAGCCCTCATAGACGAGACCCTCGACCTACTATCCCTCTGTGAGTCGATGACCTTCCCCCCATTCCGTGCTGCACATCGTAGGTAGTTCCGATACTGGTTCAAATTGTACCATTATCCAAAAATAACTAAGTGTTGGTCGACCGATTGGCATCAACGCAGGCCGTTGATTCACACACGCCCCGTCAACTCCCTTTTGTGGGTGCACCTGCCCAGGCAGTGCTTTTGACCCCCAAAATGAAAAGGTCCCTCACGGGACCTTTGTTGGTCTTTTGGGATCCGTACACCCGGATGTTTCGACCCATGTAACCAACTTAACCAAGTTAGGCACCCCTTCTAAACCAAATTTCATGGATTTTCAACTCCAAAGCTAGTCAAATATGGCTGAGGCAACGCTAGTACCCTCATTGACTAGTTTCCAAAACGTCATGGATGGTTCTCTTTAGACGATTTTGGGTTTCTACACTTCCTAAATGCCTTATATACATTATTGAGCCTTTAAAAAAGTGTGTAATCTTAATGACACTATGTTATGCTCTAGAACACGTCTTGGATTTTCGAAGTGTATTTAAGTCCTAAAACTATTCATTCCATATATTATCCTTCATAACTTCCCTCCAAGTTCATTCCCAAAGAGTTCTCTCTAAGTAAGAGAAGCTAGGGTTTAACGTCAAGATCTCTCTATTCACATAGTGTTTTTGGGACTTGATCCACAGGTATGCTAGTATTCCACCTATGTAGTCCCTTTTCCCCTTTTCCTCCTCCATAAAGGTCCCAAGATCTCCATTTTTAGACGTTCAATTTCAATTCAAAGTTAGATTTTATTCAAGTCTTCGCAATGTTGAGCCAATTGATTGTTTTCTTTCTATCTTTTTAAGCAGAATTGAAGTAATTACATGTTTTTTTTAGTTGAATTATATGAACTCCATGCATGATCCCATGATTATTATTTGTATACTCTGATACATGACAAAGTTTATGATTTATGTAACATTGATGCATGTTTTATGAAAGTACTGTTTCATGACTAAAGTAGCTTATAGATGAAGGTATGATATTTCTATGAAGTTTGTCCACATGAAAAGGTGACTTTATATATATGTTTATTTTTAATTAATAATTTTTAGGCCATGCGAATTAGTTTGAACATACAAAAGTGGAGGCAATGCTTGGTTGGTAATGCAATTAGTAAGCCAAATGCCTATAATAAGGCAAACATTTCGGCAGGCAATGCACCTTCCAGTAGTCAATAATACAATTATAGCAATGCGATTTGTAGGTCAAATGCAATATGTAGACCAAAAGCAATAAGATGGCCATGCCAATGCCAAATTCATGGGAGTAGGAAAACGTATATAGGTGTAAGGCTACAATTGGAGAAGTAAAAGGAACAGAGGGAATATGATATGAATATTGAATATTGAAGAGATTGTTTGTAGTTTCAAACTTTTGTTTATATAGACCATGTCTCTAGGAAATATATTCTCTATCTGAACATCCCTTAAAATAAATATATAACTAGCCTTTTAACTTTTTGGCTTAAATTTTAAGCTACCCACCGCAATCAGAATAACAATCATTGTTTTTTATTAATTTAGCCCGATATTTTTCTGTTATGGCATAATGTTAACCTAGAGCATCATAGATACATTTTATGGAGCACAGATAATATCATCAAATTGTTATATGAAAATGGAAAAAAGTCTGATATCTCCTTAACTTTGTTTATTTGGAATTGATATATCTCTCCGTTATTAACGGTGGCTTCATATGTTTTCTTACCGTTTACAAAAACGGCTCACATATAACCCCTGCCGTTTATAAAATAGCTCACATCTACCCTTCAATTTAACGGAAGTTAAAAAATTAGTTTTTAATTGATATTTCTTACTTTCTTTTCTTTTTTATAATTCTATGGGATATATGATTCTTCTATCAAAGTTCAGGTATATTTTTAACCCCATTTTTGTTTCATACATTTGAATTATTTTTTTTGTGACTATTTTATTAATAATTATTTGATTCTTATGCTTATTTTATATTTTTTTTTCCTTCATTGCTTAGTTTTAAAGGAAGAAAAATTTAACTATTTTTTTGTCCTATATTGGTATTTTGATTTTTGTATTCGACCGAGAAATTGGTCATCTACACTAAGTTTACTGAATCTTAGTGAAACATAAATAATTTGATTACTCAAAATAATAATTCTAAATTAGTTTTGAAACAAAAATAAGTAAAAAAAAAATGTTTGAGAGGATAAAAATTTACTCATATGAGATTATATTTTTTGAAAAAAATAATACAAAATTTACTAACATGATTTTTTTTTTTTTTCATTTCCGTTAGAGGAAAAGGGTAATCTGTGAGTTCGTTTGGTAACTGGTAAAGCATATATGAGCCACTTTCATAACGAAGATATATCAGCCTAAAATGACAAAGTTAAGGGATATATATCAGCATGTTTGAATTTTTCTCGCATGACAGCTATATGCATTAAGAGATGAGAGCATCAGGTAAGTTGTCTATATTACCATACATTTGTGATTGCAATCCTGTGGCAACAACCTTTTGAAGTTTGAGTATTGCAAGGGGTCTCAAGAGAACACGTGTGACCAAGTGGAATTGCACTTAATAGGCATCTTTTGGTATGGTGAGCAATCAGTTATGGTGCTAGTCAAAAATGTTTGTGCCTGATCATAGGTACTTTTCTTTCTTTTGTTCCGATTTATGTTATGTTTTTGCCACAAAGTTTTAGATTAAAAAATGATTTTTGAAATTTAGGAATAATCAAAACCAGTCATAAAACTAATGTTTGTCTAATCATCGAACACCACCAACAAGGAAAAATTAGATAGTCAAACACAAGGTATTTTTTTTTTTAACTAAACTAGTAAAAAAATGTTTTTCACGTGGAAACGAAGAAAGTCTAAGAATAACAAAGTCAATAATATTATTTTCCTTCCCCTCTGTACTTTATTGGTAGCCCCCCAACCAACTATGTTGTTTGTTGAGCAAATTATGTGTTTGGTATCAGATGAAAAGTTACCTTTAAAATGTGATGCCCGCACTCTCCCTTCGATGACCTCACTGCGTAGTTGAGCTCAAGTTGAACAAAGCAACTGCAAACACTCAAGTTGGAGCTCCGAGTTAGCCTTAGGGATTCATTAGAACCATGTTCAAGAAAACACGATATGGGCCGATTTTTTCCAATGTACAATTTAATAATTTTATTTACAAAACAACACACCAAAATGCAGTACTTTTTTTCCCTTTAAATAGCATATTTTGTTAAAAAAATAATGGTATTTCCATACTCAGCCACGATAATGCACTATTTTTCATAAGTTACTTCCAAAAAAAATTTAATATGTTCTTGGTATTTTAAGGAGGGTATCTGATATTATTTGGTGTGCAATAGGGATAATGCACCATTCCCCCTTACCTATGCCTGAAAGCTCGAGAACACGCGTTATACTATACTAGTTCATATTACCATACCACCTCCGACTATTAGACCTTATTTATTAATAATTTTCTACCCCTTTTCGGTCTACGTGCACATCTTTGGGGGCCCAACTCCTGGTTACTTTTCCTTGTCAAGCTAGTGTCATTAGGCCAAAAAGGGGTAGAACTTTACTTAAAACTAATTTTAGGGGGGTAATAGACCTTAATATAGTTAAGTGTGTCTCTGAGATTTCGGGCATAGGTTAAGAGGGGTACTTGTGAATTTTCCCGTAACATAAGTAAGAAGACGTTTTATTATTGATTTTCTCATAAAAAGTACCAATTTGAAAAATTGAATTGGGTAGTTATCCGGACAATATGATGGTATATTTGTTGTGACTAACTAACACCAAGCTATAGCATGGATCTTAAGTTGGTGTATTTTTTGTTCAAATTATATTCTCTCCTTACTTTTTGTTTAGCAATAACTACATGAATTTTATATGTATAATTTTTTTTTTTTAAAAAGTACGAAAATTTACCCAACAAATTATAACTAATATTGGGTATAACTTGCGGTAAAAAAAATAACACCACTTTGACGTCTATGGAATGTGTCATGTTATAATTGTTAAGTTGGTGTGTAAAAATAAACAGAGAACACTTCATAAAACATGTGACGACGATAAGAAAAATGCTTAAGAAAGAGATGAAGACGACACTGAAGAAGAAATATTTGTAAGACCAAAGTGAAGAAGAACACCAATTTTGCAGAAGAAGATGAATGTTAGGAAGAGTTTCGTGTTACCATAAACATAAGTAAATCAAATAAATAACTCCCATTACACCAGACAAATAACTCAACATCGTAAAAGGAAAAAAATGCTTAATATGTGAAAAAATTTGTACTTTCTAGAAACTAATAACCAATTTATTCGTACTTACCAACAATCTGACTATAAAAGAATTCCAATTAAAACGTACAACAAAACAAAAAAAGAAAATAGAAATTAAATTTAAAAATGTCTGAAGTTGGGTGTGGTTTTACTGAGAGAGATATAATTTGATACTTAAATACCAAAATACATCCACTAAATATGACACATCTCCTAAAGTCAGAAAAAGAAAATTCCAACAAAAGGAAATTAAAAAACACAAAATTAAATATGTTGGTGATGTCTTTAATTTAAAATTTTAGTTTGTATTAAACATATAAATAGTTCGATTTGTTAATATATCTTAAGTAGTATACTTTGTACTAAATTGTTATATGGTGTATCCCACCAAATTGGTATTTGAGACTTTAGACCGCGATATCAAACTTCCAATCGAGGTCATCTCAATGAAAAATAGGTCTGCACACCCACAGTCCTTTAGACCATTCTTCAACAATCCTCACTCTATTTACTCTCCTTTCTCCATTCTCTATGTATGGAGAGTAAAAATAGAGATTTGGGTCTTTAAAACCACTCTCTAAAAGTTTTCTTATTTTTTATTTAGGGATCATACACAGGTCCACGCCACCAACCCACCACCCTATACCCCCTCAACCTAATGTCTGAATCTCAAAGACCCACTATACTATACTAAGTCCTATTACGACCTTACCTACCATACCCCCTAAAACTTATTCTATTAATAATTTTCTATCCCTTTTTTTGCCTACGTGACACTATCTTGGTGTGCCCAATGATGATTGACTTTTTTTTCACATAGTTAGCTCCAGCATGTGACAAATCCCGACATCCATTTTAGCTGAAAAATGAACAATCGATCAATTTTATGAAATAACGTGACATTCGGTTCAAGTTAGCTTGACTGGAGACAACTGATCTCCAATCAAACACCACAATCACATTACAAGTAACAGCTCATCAATGATTATACATCTAGTTCATATTTCATTTTCAAATGACAATCACATATCATATTTTTCAAATCTTGATCAAATTATAACATGCATCATTAAAAGTATCACCCATGACCAATACAAGGATATCCACACATCATAGAATCACAACCATCCCATACCTCTACAAAAGCTTGAACCCTATACAATTTGATTCTTTCCTTTCTGGAATTCGTTCCGCTGTGGTTCGTGGTCTACAATCACAACAATTTATATACGAAAATCAATAAAAAAATTCAAAAAAAACTCACAAGTAATGAACCCTAGTTCTAAGCCATGAACCCCAACGAGACAATTAGGTTTTCCAATCCCCATAGGCTTCTTCAACAAACCTTTCCATAAATATTAACCCATTTTAAAATGTTCTATTTCTAAACGAGAATGAAAAACGAGTTTGGAGAGAAAAAAGTTTACCTATACCTTCCAAGAATTTGGAAAACGAGTGGAATAGCCCAGGGGTCTTCTCCGCTCAAAAGGTCGAAAATACAACTAAGGTCGTCTAAGGATTTTGTTTACGAATTTTAAACCCGTCCTTCCACTAACAGCGGCACAACCTCTCGCTGTACAAAAAGCGTCGTGCAATCGGCATTTTATATCCGCCCGCCTCCAAAAAACGTCACAAAGCGAACCAGTGAACTTTCCTTGAAAATCCCAAAATCTTTTCACTTCGGCATATCTGCCTATCCCGCTACAGCGACCCCCACTTCCCCTCCTCTGTAGCGGCGTTGTTGTATCAGTAAGAATCATCCGCTTCAAAGCGGCACGACAAGGCAGTGAACTCCTTAAGGGAATTTCACTTCTCCCTTTTTACAGCAACCCTCTTAACTCACTACAACGCAGAAAATGGCCGACTATTTAACGTTTTCTAATTTAATCTGTAAAGTCTAACGGATTCTTTCACGAGTTATCTAATCGACTTATGTAATCAAATTCACATTTAAACATTTGATTTGCCTAGCAGATTTCCTTACACCTTGTGACTCCAAATGCCTCCAATCTGGACAAGGTTGAAATTAATAGACTATTTCAAAGTTTTTTTCGCCCTAAATATTCCCCATTGACATTTCTATAACGAAAATCCATCGTCTTAACAATTCTATTCATGAAAATGATCTAGGGTGATTATTTTGGAAAAAATAAAGAACGGATTTAGATTATGAACGAAGAATAAAAGAGAAATTGAAATAGTAATATAGTATTGAAGATAGAAAATTCTTTTTTAGAGAGTAAAATAGATAAATTGAGTTGAGTTTGGTTGTCCTCGAAAGATTAAAAAAACTCTATATTTGAGATAAATTATTGTAGAATTGGAGATGTCCTAAGCCAACTTTCACATGGGGCTCGAATGACCCATAAGGTAGGATGACAATGGAGGCGATGTAGGGCAGGGGTGGTGCATGTTGAGCAAACTGCAAAAAATTTTAATTCGCCAGCGCCGCGCCGCGCATGGAAACACTTTGTCATTTCACCCGCCCCGCATTAATTTTTAATAATGTTTTTTTCTAGTTATGTTTGTTTACTAAAAAACTAAAATTCATAAAACTAAATTATTTTTTTTCATTAAGAGTTTAGTAAATTTAATAGGATGTGACTTAAAATTTTTAGTTTTTTAAGAGGGTCAATTAGGAACCAATGCAAGAATTATATTATTTTTAATTGAACCAGTTTAACATGTCTTATCGTAAATATTTTAATAACTTAATGAAATTGGCCTAATAAATAATGTATTCTCAACACTCTATAGCATATAAAAAGTTAAAATCAAGTTTCGAAAACCTACATAAAATCACATATCTCGCAACTCTCGCCGACGCCCCCCAATTAATTTTAAGAAAATCGACTTTTACCCGCCCCCATATAATCTTAAACTCACCCCGCCCATTTAGCCTTTAAAACCCACCTACCCATCAGCCCCGCCCCATTGCCCATTCCTAACAGAGTCTCAAGATCCAGATTGAAAGGTCCTCTACAAAACTAAGTATTCCAAAGCAAAAACTGTCCCGAAGTTTCATTCTGAAGTCTCTACTTGACATTTGAATGGATGTCAATCGTTCAAGTTTCAAAAAGCTTCCAAATACACAAAAAATTATACAAAACTCAATAGCAATGACTATCGATCGAACGTCATCCGAGCAAGTCACAAATTTTTAGGGTTACTACAAAAAAAAAAAAGCTTTAAACACTTCATATCAAAACACAGAGAAAATGACCTGGAATGTTCTTCTAAATATTTGGTATCTAAAGTTTATCTTTACTTTAAAAAGTGATATTTCTCAATTACATTTCATGTTGTCATTAATTCATTCCCACCCTATTGACTATTCGATCTAATTTATTAATTATCATAGGTTCTATATTTTGGAATACCCAATCACTTTATTACTTCTTGTGGAGGTAAATTAAGGTGTTCAATTATATGGTCAAAAATTTTAAATTAAGGAGGTAAAATGTCTACCACATTTATTGGATACTTTGGTCCATATACTCTATTCGGCAAACCAATAGTTTGTCACAACGTACTAATTTGGTATGTCCAACATACTTGTCCATTTATGTAAGCAATTGATAATTTTACAACTTAATTTTCTATTTAACCTTATCATTAGTTTATAGTCATTCTTTAGTACATATTCAAAAATTGTATTTATTATATTAATAGAGTGATATAGTAAACGGGTAATGCTAAATGACCAGAATTTAAGAAGTCTAAAATATCTTTTTTATTTTAAATACAATGATATTTTATCTCTTTTTTAATTATAATATATGAAAAGCTAAAAGAATAAACAATATTCAAAAAATAAATAAAATAATGTGACATATATTCTTTTTACCATCTAGCCATACTTTTTTTTGATCCAAAGAGTTTCCCATGAAAAATACTCTTCTACGTATAATTTCTTAAACGATTGCAAGTAATGAGTACTAGCATTGTTGAGAAAGTGAGTGTTTATACTCTTAATAGTTTCAACTTTTTTATATTATGCACGATTCGCAAGAAATAATTTCCCACGCACGCGAAAACTTACTCCCTCCTGTCATTTACTGGTTCAATTTAATTTTTTACTTGTTATTTTTATAAATTAAGAAAAAATATTTTTTTTATCTATTATACTCTAATTTCTTTAGAGCATTAATGTTTTTAGAAAAAGGCTGAACATCTTTACTTAGTAAATTGATTTGTTACCCCAACCACCCTTAGATATAAATATCATTAGCTCACCTTTTTCCACACGTTTGTCTTAAATTTCAAGCTACCCACCGCCAACCATATTCTTCAATATTAAGTTTCTTCTTGGTTTATGGTTTCTACATAAGAGAAAGAGTAGCTTTTCACTTGTTCCCACACTCCACTCCTCTTTGTAGATCTTTAATTAGAAAGAAGAATGGCTCAAACAACACCTAATCCACACCAAACTGTTTCCTGGTTGGGCAGCTCACGATTCTTCTGGCAAAATCAACCTTTTATTGTCAAGAGAAGTTACATAATGATTCACTAGCTCTGTATAAAATTGTTGCAAAACAATATTTATGCTAATCTATTTTCTTGTTTACTTATATATTTGTTAGAGAAAATGGTGAGAATGATGTTACCATTGAATCGTTGTATTGTGGATGTGTCATACGCTATATTCATCATGTTAAGATGACTTGGGCAATTACTAATACCCTGTTGTGCCTGGTCGTCCTAGTCCATCTTTATGTCTTTATGCATGTTTACAAGTGAAAATGAAGGCATCAATTTTCCTAGATTAATTTACATGTTTTTATATAATTATTATCTGTGATTTCTAAAATGATGTTTTTAACTATATCCACCATTAACGAAAAAAACAAAATTTTATCAGTAATCAATCTGCATATTATTAATAAAGAATACGAAATTTTTGTCACCTATTAGATTAAAATTGTCACCGGATTAATTTCGCTTCTGACTTTAGCGATAATTACATACGTGCTAAAAGGGAATGTTACTTAGTATCCTGCCTCTAAGAAACAAACTTAGTATCAATTAATCTACGTTCTTAAAGATCTTTTGGTGTAAGTGCGATCATCTTTTGAACCATTTCTTCGCCTCATCTACATGGTCTCCTTCTAATATCTTATTTCTTAATTAATATTGAGTTATTATTGTTAATGGTATAATATTAACCTATTTCATCATAGATAATGTTATGAGCACAGAGGATATCATGCAAAATTTATATAATGACATAAACAATTTGAACAATTGAGATGACTATGAAGAAGCCTATTGGAGTCAATGTTAAATTTCTCTCCATGCATGTGATTTTATAATTATAATATTTAATGGTTTTTGATGCTTACAAACATCAGGATAGTTGTCACATCATACTATTTTGGTGGAGTGCAATTCTTCCTCCCTAAGACCCCTAAGGTGAACTCGAATTTTTATCCACTACTTGATAGCTTTTTTTTTTGTGTGTTGTGTGTGTTGAAGGCAGAAATTACTGTGATTATACCAACGGTGGGAAGGAATGTGGAGGTAAATTCAAGATAGGAGACAGAGTAGGGGTAGTTCTTGGCAGCCAACATGTTTTTAAGTGTGGAGTATTGCAAGGGGTCCTCAAGAGAACTCTGTAAACCAAGTGGAATTCCACTTACAATGGCAGGCATCTTTTGGGGATGGTAGCATCTTCATGGTGGGCTACTCAAAAATGCTTGGTTGCTGATCAGAGGTACTCTCTTTATTCCTGATTTTATGTAATATTGAATTGGTATGTCATAAAGCTTCAGAATTAAAAAAATAATTTTTTGAAATTTGTGATCTAAAAACAAGTTATAATTATGTTTATCTGATCACGACATCACCAACAAGGGTGAAAGTTTTAGATAGTCCAACAATTCGGTATTTTTTTTGTTTTTCCTTAAAACTACTAGTAGGAAGGTTCGGTGAAAAGACGGAATTCAAATTTAATACTCAATAATATTGTTTTTTTTCCTCATCTTTATTGGTAGCCCCCAACCAACTATGTTGTTTGGTGAGCAATAAGATGTCGGTACGACTTGTTACAAGTAATTTTTCTTCTTCAAAAAAATAAGATGTGGATTTTGTACCCGTAATTGAAAGATCTTTAACTTCAATATCTCTTATAAAAATATTACTCTTAAGCACTATTTTGAAAGATCGTTAACTTTGTATCTCTTAAAATATTACCCAAGAGTATTCCAAACCATCAACTTGTATATAAAGTAGAGTCCCATGATATCTAATAAAATATTAGATCATGTGCATATATTAAAACATTTAAGTAACGAGTGTACCCATAGTATTCCAGACCAACCCAAACCCTGTGGTAAGTTAAGATTCCCTACAATTATTAATATTAAATTTGCATCTACTAAAAAAACCGTGAATTGTAATGTTTTAAATGAAACAAACATTTTTAACAAAAAGGAGTTTTATATTCAAAAAGAAGCAAAAAAAAACAAACAATACATATTCGAACTGTATTAAGAACCGGGATCTCGAGTTTGAGTAGTCATATGGATTCCTTTACCCTTTTTCACTAAAGAAAAACTTTTCATGCGAATTTAGATTTAGTGAAGGGTCAATGTAATACCTTAAACAGAGCAATAAAAACCAAAAACTCGAATTTTTCTTAATGTACACTCCTTTTTTTTGGTTAACATGAAGTACTTGTATGTATATGGCCAGAATAACATGGCAATGGACGAGCACCATTATTATGTGCAGGAATAACGTTTTTACTCCTTTGAAAGACAATAATTTGGTGGATACAAAAGTGTAAAAAATAGGAATAATAGGTCTTGGTGGACTTGGATCATGAGCTGTCAATTTGAAAGCATTTGGACATCATGTCTGTCATTAGCACCCTAGCGACCTCTCCATCCAAAGAACACAAGAAGCCAAACACAACTTAGTGTGCTGATGATTTTATAATAAAGCACTAATCCCAAACAAATGATGGTTTTGTTTCCATTACCTTCCTAATACTACATCTTTGCCATTTCATAGTAATTACTCCAGCATTTTCAAAAATAATATTTGCTTTCTTTTTTAAATATGTTTACGTCAGGGCGGAAGAAATAACTTTTTCCTTTTTGGTAGGGAAAAGAACAAATAGACATATATATATGAAACTATCGTAAATGGCATGTCAGATGCCTCCACTCATACTTTTGGGATATTGTTGTCTCTACCAGCAAAAAACTAGAGTCATATGTCATTCACTCTAACGGAAGACCTAAAAAGTAAACTTGACATAATCTTTATTCATCGATACCGATATTTAATGCATGTTGGCTCGGTGGTTACGATTATCACATGTGTATGTCCGTTAGGTATAAAAGGGCATATATGCTCTAATTTTGGACCGTAAAGATATCAATGTGTCAAAAGTAGACGGAGGTATTTGCATACCATATTATGATAGTTCGGGAATATATGTTGTCATGTTTTCCCTTTAATTTGACAACATTTTAAATTTGGCATATCGATAAATATGACTCTAACTGTGGTTAGCTGACAATTCATGACATAAACTTTGAGTGTACACAAGTAGAACAACCTAAAGTTTAATAAAATTTACAAATAGACCATTCGTTCTACATATCATTAGGAACATGTGTGTTTAACTTATTTTAATTTTATACTTTTAAGTGTTTACTCTGCCACTTGCAAAGTTGAGGTGCTATAGTTGTCCTTTAAATCAATTAAGGGTCTATGTATGTATGGGGTCTTTTAATTTCACTTTCCACATAACATGTTTTAGACCACAAGATTCAATGAAATTTTTTTTTAAATTAACATAACATTAATTAGGGATTATAAGAGTTAAAAGTCTTGTCTATCTCTTAAACTCCCGTGCAAGTCAAATTATGTCCTTCTTTTTTAAACAGAGAGTATTTTCTATCTCAAAAGATATTTTTGCAATTTTAATTTCAGGAAAAGAAAAGACTCTCGACTTTATTTTGGATACAGTATCACCAAACACTCACTTGGGAGTTTACTTAGATCTTTTAACAGTGAATGTAACTTTATGATTGTTGGAGCACCAGAATAAGCCAATTGATTTGCCCTGCTTTCTATATTTTTGGGAAAAGAACAGTGAAAGGAGCATGATAGGACGTATAGAAGAGACACAAGAAAATGAATGGCCTTATGTGGAAACATAACATATTAAGTGATAATAGAGATTATCATACTGATCAATTAATGAAGGACTTGGGGGAAAGGCTTGCTAACAATGAATGTTTAAGTACCGTTGTCATTGACATTGCTGGTCCACTTCGTCATCTTTAATTTGAAATTTATCTGTTATTTATTTTTGTGTGTAATTTACATTTATGTAATTTCGATTCCCTGAATTTTGTATTTCTTAATATTATGATGTTGTTATTTGCACTTTGTTTGTGGTTCATGATGTATGTTATTTGTATTGTTTAGTGTTAGTACTTTAGTCGTATTGTAATTGTTTTAAGAATATCATGATTGGATAGATTGTATCATTCCGCTTATGTACATTTCGTGTCCGTCTTGCGCATGTTTATCTTTTAACTTTCAAGTGTTTTTACTGCTTTATATTTAATTCCCCCTTCACAAAAATCTTGGCTCTGCTATGCCTACCATAAGATAGAAACACAATAAAAGGGCTTGATGAAATCACGTGAATTTATTATGTCTTTGTAAAAGCCCATACTACATATCAACTTGAATTACTATGAATATACGGCAAAGACAAGTTAATGTACCTATTTTGTTGCGAAAGCACTGGCTTCATTTGAAAGCTATCCTATTATTATTCGTATATATTATTTTTGGTATTGGGTTAGGCCTTGACCCTGCTCAATAATCCAAAAGTTACAATTGTTTAGCGGGGGGGAGTTACATTGCTAACCGGGGGTGGGGGGGGGGGGGGGGCGGGGGTGTGGGCTGGGCAATAGCCCGAATCAATAGATTATATCATTAAGAGTGAAGGAGTAGTCTATTCAATCTCCTTCTCTGTGAAAAAAAAAAACAGAACGCTAAAATATTTTTACAATTGTAAAAAAATGATATAAATTATTTTTTTATGTGGACTGTCCACCGTTGACGTCAAAATAGTTTTCTCATTCTCTTTGAGTCAAATATGGATCACTTTTGTAATGGATGATTATTTAATTATTTTAAAAAAAATAAATGCCTTAACGGCGATCTATTAGCTATATTTTTTTAAACTACTGAATTAATTGCAAACCCACACGCTTTCCAATTATACACAACTCAATTACTCTGCCCCGCCCTAATTACCTCACACAGCCCGGCTAAAATAATACACCCTCCTTCCAACAACCAAACTGCCTTCGTGAGTAGTATCCTATAATAGACCTGTTACAAACCAAATAACTAAAAAAAATCCTCAGTACAATTAGCAAATTCATTGTTTTATAATCATGTAAGAAAAAAAACAAAAAGTCTACTTTCTAACCAAATCCGGAAAAGGGTCATATTTTTTCCTCACTCGTATAAAATGGTTATATTATTTGATTATACTTTTTTGGATATATTGTCTTTACTAATTCAACTTTGATTACATCTTTGCCTCTTGGTTTAGGCTCAGCTTAAAAACTGGTCAAACTGACTTAAAAAACTGATTTTTTTTAACTTGATTTACTGTTTGGCAATACTGAAAATAATATTTAATTTCAAAAAAAACTTATTTTAAGGCCAAAGTTAAAAGTTTGGGGGTAGATGTGCTTTTCTTTTTTTAGCTTAGCAGCTGTTTTAAGTTGACCGACATTTTTATGTGTTTTGCCCTTAATATTTTTTAACATCATCCAAATTAACACAATAACCCTACCATCTCTTTCTTCCATTTTTCCCTTTTTACGTTGGCGTAGCAACTTCAGCACTTTTAAATCCCAACACATAACGCTTATTTTAAAAATAAGTTTTCAGCACTTTCAAAAAAGTACTTTTTGCAAGCTGAATTTTATCAGCCCAGCCAAACGGACCTAGGTCTCATGTCCCTACTTTTTTATTATCCTACGAGACAAAAACAAAAAGTCACGACTAAGTTTATCTCGTATTTACATAAAGCACCTTAACTTTGAAAGTGTCCTACCCACCCCACGAAACAGTTAATATCTTAGAAATGGGTCATTTTGACCTATTCCCTCGTTTGTGTTTGTTCAAGCGTGGGCCTCACTCCTGTAATAATCATTCAAACCCGACCCGATCCCTATCTGTTCAAGAAAATTCTGCACTGTTCTTTGTATTTCCTCAAACTTTCTTAAATTCACTCACAAATATAGAAAGTCCTTTCGTTTTTTCACGGTGTTAATAATCCTCGTTATATGTTCTTTTTGAATTCTTGGAGGGACAAAGAATTGGTCTAACATGTTTCGGAGCTCTATATTATATGATAAAGATCTTCTTTTTTTTCGAATGTTAGATTTGGGGATTATTATATGTAAAGAGTGTTGGAATCGACGAAAATAAAACTAACTTAATTTCTACTTTATTTCGCTTTGGGAAAACGAGGACGTCCAAAAAGAGAGTACAACGTTGATCTGCTTTGCAAAAAGATGAAATTGGTGAATTAGGGCTACTATGATTCTTTTGATTTTAACTTAGGATTATGATTACATTATGTTCGATAATTAATTAAAAAAGAAAACGTCAGGTGACACTTTTAAACTGGTTATGACAAATAGAAACACGACATACGTGCCTTCATGTCGTTGGGTCTAAATAATCTATTTACAAAGATATTAAAAAAATTTATAGGAATGATATGACACTTCCAAAATTAATGTCTTATGCAAATTGGAACACCTTTGCTGGTGAATTTAATGTTTTTGTCTTATCGTACATGTACACTTAAATGAATTAAATTTAAAGAGAAGGGTCCAAAAATACCCCTCAACTTTGTTTTTTATTTTAGTTGATTTCCCCTGCCATTAAAATAAAGTTCATATACCCTGGTTGTCGCTAATATTCACCATTTATGGCGCCCTCACCTAAACGAAAATTCCCAAATCACACTAAATTACCCAATTTTTTAAAAAATTATCCCCACCCATGATATAATCCAAATCCTAACTCGACCCAACTAACTTAATTCAAACTACTTTTCACCTCGAAGTTCAGGACTCAATCTTCCTCGTCGAGGTCCCTCCGTCCTCCCGCCCACCGTCTCCTTTGGGTCAAAAATTAGAAAGCCAAAGCTTCTTTTCACTATCACTAATTTGCCTAACACCTCCAGTAACCTCCTGAAATATCCACAACGATTCTGCCCTTCACCATCCCTAAACCTGCTAGACATTGCTCTTTGTTATACCAGAACTGGAAACAAAACACTACCTCACTCACCACAAAATTAGGAATTGATAAATAAAAGGCTTCATGGTTAGTGTTTGAAAAAAACTAGCTTGACATTGGCCAGCCGGAAATGCATTGAATCGGCGTAAAAATTCTCTTTTTACTATATTTTTGAGATGGGTTGACGATGACGAAGTTAAAACAACTCTGAGGCAGAGGAACCACGATGAATTTTATGTTTTCTTTGTGAATTAGATGAGAATCTACAGGCCCCAGAAATTGATTTTAGAACCAAGGGTTCAAATCAATTTGCGCCTATTTGTCCGAATCAAAGAAGAACACACGAGCACCAAACCCTTCAATTACTTTCGACTATTTTGAGGCCGACGATTGGATTATATGTAACTTTTGAATGGAGTAATAAAAAGCCATTTTTATCGTTCTAAGCGTTTTCTTTAACATGTGAACAAGTTGAAGAGTGAAGAAAGGGGTTTGCGTTATTAGTTGACGGGTTATACGGGTGGGTCCAGGACATTGGTATCTGAAAATGAGAATAGGTCTTTCTTTCAAAAAAAATGGGTTAATGTGGTGTCAATTTTGGATTTCCGTCAATTGAGGGACATAAATAATAAAATTAGTGACGATAAAAGATAAATAACTTTATTTTAATATATGGTGTATAATCACTAATAAAACAAAATTGAGGGGTTACTTTTGACATTTTCCATAAATTTAATCTTACTTTAAAATTTATTCTTTAATTAAAGATTTTCCTTAACTCAATTCTAAACTGACCCAATTCGTAAGACCCCAATACCTCATTCCCTACCCTTTAACCACCCACGTCAATTACCATGAAGGAAATATTCATGAGAGACCTATTGCTATCTAATATGGCAATTATGTGACGTTTGTTTCTTATGGTTGTTATTCCTTATCAATAAAGCACTACTACTAGCGATTCTTTGTTTTCTTAATTGTTCATCTTTTAAATGTTTTATTGCTTCAACTATTGCAGTTTACATTTGCATATAGTTCTCATGGGAGATGTAACAGCCGCAGAACGATGTATATCCGAACTGTAAATTTCTGGAAGAGCAAGAACATTCCAAAAAATCCAGTCAGAATGAAGCTAAAATACCTTTATTTATACGAATTAATACAAGTTACCCTAATCAACGTTTTGGGCCTAAAATGCCATAACGTCACGGTTGACTCTATTTTGCGCCCCCTCTTTAATGGACTAAAATCTAACCTCATTAAACAATGTTCATTAATGACGTGTCCAGCCTATTAGCTCCCTAACAATTAATTAAAATAATGTTAAAAAAAACAAATCCACGTTGCTCACCATAAACCCACGTGAACAATTTCAAATCTTAATCATTCCCAAAAACTTTCCGCCAACATTTGAAGTTGGCTACTCTTGGTGCAGTGCATGAGCTTTGAAGACGCTACAATAACTCTTAGACATCCTCCTATTGCCCTTCCTGCAAATTTGTACAAAAAACATCAATACCATTAGCAGAAAACAAATTACAAATTATTTCGGCTTGATCTGATTGGCTTGTTCCTAAGACGTTTGTTGGTATTGAGTGGGCAGCATCACGTTGAAGTTCTTGACAATGCCACGTCACACGTCCCCGAATCATAAAATTATGCACTACTGAACTCAGTGAATGATCAAGTGGACTTTGAGAAAGAGCTGCTTCGGAACGACTTCAAAAGATGAGTTAGCCCTAAAACCTCAACAAACTTCTTTTCCTTCTTGGAGTGAGAATTGTACATATGGCTTCCAATACATTGTACTCCAGGAACTTCATCAAACGTTATCTAAAGCATCTTCAAAACTCCTACTTGAGTGTGTGAGGATATTACTTATGCACAGCACCAAGAAGTAGAACTTCAAATTTTTGCTAAGAAAATTGAGTTCAACAGAGCTTGATCGATGACGAAGAGAGGAGATGAGCATATTTTTAGTATAAGAAATGGTAATTTTTACCAATTTACATTAGTTGAGGGGTACTTTCAACCTTTTTACGTTTTCACACACATGTTTAGTAATTTACCGTGAAATTGCTAATTTCCCTTTCGCCACACACAACATTAGCACAAACTCTAGCATAGTAGCTTCTGGTTTGGCACTATACATTTGGTGCTTGCATTGCCTTCGAGACAAGACATCACAAAGTCATCTTCACCGATTTTGACAAAATTATAATCCTTAAATTTTGTCCCACTGTAGAATTGAAATTTTGTGACATTCTACAGGATGCGTTCAATTTCGATTTGGGAATCTATAAAGTGTGTTCACCTCAAATTATGATTCTTGGAGACTACTCAACAAACCAAACCTTAGTTCAATGCCTAATACAGTGATATTAATTCCTCATGAGACATCCTAAATTTCATAATAGATCAAGATCTCTAAATATTCCAACAAGTCATCGAATATCATATAGATATCAAAATCTAATATTCCTAGTTCGAGAAATGACGCCATTACCGAACCCTGAAATCATCGAAAAATTAGGAGAGTAGAATCAATGGATCAACAAATTTGTACCTATTATCTTTGATTAATAAAATCAATGTTTCTTCAGATTTTTTATTTTTGGTGGTTTATTTCATTTTTCATATGTTCAAAATTATTGTAAACAATTGCACGCCCAGTGGTACCAAATCTGTCCTTCATCATCCTCTCGTCTCTCATAATCCAATATGAAAATAGAAGCTGCAAAAGGTGGAAGCATGAAGTCTCTTCAAGCCTCATCTTGAGTTTCACAGTCTCCTCCGACAAGACTTGAAGCATGGGGCAATTTTGTAGAGATTAAAAATTGTGGGACTCTCAAGATGCGTTCGCTTTGAGTTGAGGACTCTACAAATTGTGTTCAACTCAAATTAACGGATTCATGGGAGACACTCACCTAACCCCTATTCATGCCGATATAACGGTTTATATTAATGTCTAAAAGACATATCAAAAATTTCGTAAGAGATCAAGAATCTATAAATATTCCACAAAAGTCATGGAATATTCAACATAGACATCAATCTAAATCATCCTAGTTCGATGAAATACGCCACTACTGCCCCTCGAATCATGATAATTTTAAGAGAGTAGAATCAGACAACAGAATTGTACCCGCTATCATTGATTAATTAAAATCATGTTTCTTTCTTCATACTTTATTTGTGTGATTTAGTTAATTTTCCTCATATGTTTAAAAGTGTTGCAAAATCCACTTTTAAACTGCATGCATCCATTAAAGCATCATTCTTAATAGAAAACATCCCACAAGTATTTAAAAGTGAACTATTTTTTCATGCTTCCTACTTGAAATCCCCACTAAATTCAGTCCATCCCTTCGCAAATTATTTATTTTTGATATTCGAAAAGTCAATAATGGAAACTTTTTTGGTATTGAATCTTTTAATTTGATAAATTTTTTTCATTTGGTTTTTTTCCAGTTTTTTATATTAAAAATATATGAGTTTTGAAATATGTTTCGTTCTCAATTGAATATGCGAGCAGCGATATTATCGGTAAACGTACACGTCCTGATCATGTAGAATGAAACTCAATGCGAAACATGATCATATTTTCTCCCTTCAATATCTATTGACCCCATAATTTATTATCTAAATCAAAGTTTGACTTTGAAAAAAGTTAACGATATTAAGCTCCACCTTCTTTCGTTACTAAATTGGCACATCATTATGCATCACTTTCCTGTTCAAACATCTTTGTTTCGGTAAGTAATATGGTGTCTAAGATTTTAATATTTTATATAGGAATTTTGTTTGTTGATAGTCACGTGAACTGCTCATGTTTTTTTTTAATAAGATCCCATAATTTTTTTGATATTCCTCACAAAAGGATGAAATTGTTTTTCTTTTCAATACTTAGCAATGTTATTTTTTGGCCAGAAATTATATGTTAAGGATGTATTTACGTTGGTGTATGTTAAAGGATGTATTTTGGCCATAAACTGTCACCGTCTAGGTCATTTTCTTTAGTTTGAAATATTTTTTGACCGTTACTGCATTTCTCATCGTGATTCCAAGTTGAGAATGTAATTCGATCACTTGGTCATTCTACTCATTTTAATTTTTATTTCAGTTTCGTATTTTGGAGTTTCTAAAACATGGTCCAAAACTTCAAGTAAACACCTTAGAAGTGTACTTCTGATGGTTCCTATTAGTTGAGAACACCGAGTTTGTATCTAGAGTAAATTGGGTTGGTCCCGAGGCGTTCAAATCATTTTGAGTGCAACCTTGTGGTTTAAAACTGAAATGGAGCATGAGTTTGGGGACCCCACTTTTCATTGAGAAACCTCCATTGAAACCTTTCTACAATTCCATGGTGTCCAATATATTGGTCTCTGATAGTAGGATAATCTGTTTGCATTGGCAGAAAACTTGAGCTAACTTTTGAAGGTCACGGGACTAGAATTATTATCCAAAAAGTTCAAGCACAAGCTACTAGGGCAGCCGATCCTGCGAAGCCTATGCCTCATACGCATCACCTATTCTTACGAAGATGGCACCTCAACTTCCTTTACTGTAACACTCTGTAATTCTATAAGAATTATCTTATAGAAATTAAAAGAATTTGCAGGTGCCACCAACATGACCACCCATTTACCCCGTATGTTGAACCCATTGGACGTAGGAAGATCCCGTGGTTGTCCACCTACAAACCTACCCATACCCAGAAAGTTCTTAGAGAATGCACGACCTTGGCCGAAAACCAAGCAAATTTGTAGGCTAGACCAAGGGTAGTGGTCCAAGTCTGTGATCACGTGACCCTTAGCAAAGCCCATCTTTGAAGCCCATCGATGACTAACTAGGATGACCCATAAGAGTCATCTACAGTCCGTCGGTCAGGCCCGTCAATTGGCCCCTATACTTTTAAGTAAGTTGGGGTCATTTTTTTCTTTTCTTTTCGCTTATGCTTAGACACCTAAAGTAAAAGAGAGAAAAAGTCGACCAAGCCGCTCCAAGAACGCCAACAAGTTTCATACTCAATTCCACCCCCAAAATCGAAAGACTTTTTTTGTGAAATTCATCACCTGGTCTGTGGATTTCAGTAGTCGGTTCCTTTCACCCTTTAGGTCCCTAAATTCATTTCTATTTCTGATTCCCTTTCATTATGTTTAATAAATTTAGGGTTTCTAACTCATATATTGTTGTGATTTTAAGCTGTACAATTAATCCCAATCAAATATTAAATTTTCGTACTATGTACTTAAGTAGATTCATTTAGTTTGATGAATTAAAACATGAGTATTTCATTCTCAATACTTATGTTGCATTTGTCATTCAGCATGTCAGAATCTGAGCTCTCTTCTTTAATTCGGTTATATTATATATTGTATCCAGTCTTGTTTGAGAGCAAGCTAATACAGACGGACTAGGGTCCGATCATCCTTAGTCCTGAATACTTGTCCCCATAGGTTTAAGGTAAGTCCCCTAGTGGGCATCCGCTTTAGTGATCACGTCACTTATTCCTTATACCCTTGGCAAGGTATATGGGGTCCTCTCCGATGGGACATATACCTCATACTTCCCACTCTAAGCTCACTTGTTTAGTGTTGGTTAAGTATCTCCCATTCATATTCTATGCATTGACTATGTTATTAGTTACATTTTTAATATAGTTTCAATCATGTTATGACTGGGTCATTGCAATTAAGTTTAACTGATATTTTCAACAATATTTGTGTATTCTTCATGTTCATCTTATATCGTTGATCACTATTTTTTGTTTCACAGCTATTTAATAAATGTAGTTCAACTTTAATCCTATACCATAAATGCTCATATCTTTCCAAGTCCGTATGCATAATCTATGCTACATCTTCTCGTTATGTAGGTTTCATGTCCTCATCATATCCTCATGCATTTTATCAGTTTCTCTATCTCCAGTTCAGGCAGTAGTACTGTGGTAGTCCTCATTCTTCGAGGAAGCTATACATGTTGTCTTTATTTTTCCAGTCTTTCAATTTCATTTTTTAGAGCAGCTGGGGTAATGTCCCAACATATCTTTAGTCAAAGTGTATTGACTTTTACTCAGACATGTTAGAAATCCGTTCTAGTATTTGAGTTATATCTAGTATTGTGAAGCTATTTTTCAGTATGTTAATTTAGATCATATTCGGATAATTTCCCATTTCATTTTATCTCATATTTATTTAAGCTTCCGTGTAGTATTTCCTCATTAACAGTAAATCTTTATGTAGCTTATGATATTCAAGTTCAGGGTTAGCTGGGTTCCCTTTGTGATCTTAGTCTCGGTTATGATCAGGTGTCACCTCGATGCATGAAACCTTATGTTCAAGCTTAGGTTTAAGAGTCCTAGGATTCAGAAAAGCTCACTAATAGATGTCCCTTTTCATAGAGGTATACAGAACGGCACTCCAATTAGGGAGAAAGCTACGAAGTGTTTTTAAAGGAAAAACTTCACTTTCTTTGATGATTCTTATGTGCATGGGTAATGTTTTCCTTTTTTCTCAACTTGACATATGAATGTTCAGATCAGCCTCATCGTAGAGCTTATGTAAAAAATGGTGCTCGAAATGCTAACGTAGCTCCTCCCCTGTCCGTAGACCCTGAGTTTAGAAACGTCATTTACTTTGGCCCCGAGTGTAGCCAAACTCGAACAATCAATAGGTTCCAGTTCCTACAATTTCTAGTGGGTGGAGCGTGGCCTCTAGAACCTTATTTTGTTAGTATAATCTCTTGAGTTTCTAGGGTCGCAGGTTGGTGAGGCGTATATAATAAATTTTGGTATTATGAGATCAAAAAGATCCTTTGGGTGATGTAGGTGACGTGAATGATAGGGTAGAGTATAGCGTCCCACCACTTCAAGGATTCTCTCACATTTTCAGTTCACTCAATGGAAGGAAAACAACAGGGATGAGAATGCACTATCCGTGACATGGGAGTGTTTTTATAAATTGAGCTTTTCTAGACAGTTTATGTTCCAACAGAGTTGAGAGAGGCAAAAGCCAGAGTTATGAATATGAAATCAGGTCCCATGATATTCAAAAACGCATCACTTAAGTTCACCTTATTTTCTCTAGATTGCCCACATATGTGTCATCCTAGCACATAATTAATAAGTCTTTTTGGGGTAGTCTGATTGGTGAAGACATACTAACACAAATCTATGTTGTGATTGAAGGATATGGTACTCTAGTGTCAGGACTCATGATTATATGTTGCGGGAGAAAATCTTAGAGGAACTACGCTAAGGGACAACAAGAAGTCTAGGGACATTTACCTATGATACTCCAGTGAAAATCAGGTGGTGGAAATCGGCTCGTAGTGTCAGCAGACATCTTCAGCCCCAATACCTTCATCATCTACCACTCCTCCCCCAGGTTCGTACAGATAAAAAGGTACAACACTAGCTCTAAGTCTGGAGGAGTGTTTTTCATGTAATATAACCTATACCCAACTTGTCCAAAGTGTGATTACCCATTCGGGCGTAGTGTCTTGTCGAAAAAATGGGTTTGGTTGGGTCAGAATGGTCACAGGTTGTGGTTACCTCTCTTCGAAATAATGGGTCAAAAAGTAAAAATAGTAGTGTATCAGTATAGATTCAGCAACTACAGCAGTCTGCACCAACGTTAGTAGGGTACTTTCGTACGTTAATGGTGGTGAATCAACGCAGAACATGTTGTATTCTCTCCGGACCAGCGATTCTCCTGATATGGCCTCTCGTATGTTACGAGTCTTTTCACTTAGATGTTTTATGCTTTTTTAGGTCTAGGGACTACGACTTTTCCTGGGGGGAATAACTCCCTTACAATACACAGAGATATACTTCGATGTCATTCCCCATCCACAATCTCTCAGAACCCTTCTCAATCTCTACTCCATTGGTGACCAAGTTATAACAGACAGAGTTAAAAAACATTGCCCCTTTCAACTGTCTCTCAAAAAGTCCCCTCTCAACTATAGAGTTAGAACTGGTCGACTTTATATCATGTAACGCATGGATGGTAACTTCTTGTTGTGCCTCATTCGTTGTAGAACTAGGATCATTCATTTTAAGTTTTCACGAATCAATCTTAGAATCTGAAGGGTGGTAGCTTAGTGCCGATGGTTCATCACTCCTACATTAAGCCAGAAAAATGATCTCAACAGGGTATCCTCTAATCTATCTAGTTCGGGTTAAGGATGCAAATGGCTTTGAGACCGCCAACGCCTAAGTCCGTTCTCCTGTAATTAATCGATTTCCCAAAAGTTTTCCATAAGATCTTCTTGGAGTTCCTCCCGAAGAGGGAGAAGCGACTTTTGAATTGATATGCTTGCCCAGATACCCGCCTATTTCTATCTCCTCCTTATAAAATTCTCTAGCCTGAGCTTAGAGGAGTTGAAAGAGCAGTTGAAAGCCCTTCTAGGTAAGGTTTCATCAGACCTAGTTTTTCTTTATGGGGTGTCACCAGTGTTGTTTGTGAAATAAAGATGGGTCTTTTATGATGTGCATTGATTAGAGATAGGGTGGAACAAATTCACAACAAGAATAGTAACTCCTATCCCTAGATTGGATAGACTGTTCGACCCAACTTTCAGGGCGAGTCATTTTTTTACAGATGATCTCACACCATTTATTACAAAGCTCAGAGATAGAGATAGTGAATCCCAAAAACATCTTTCAGAAATTGGTTATAGATCAGTATCAATTTGTAGTTATGTCATTTGGACCAGAGTGGACCCGCTTGGGGTCGCACCTGATTCCCTCACCAAAAAAATACCAATGTATATAGAATGTCAAAAATTTTGATTTTTATAAGTTGTTTATTAGAATGAACCCCTTGAAACATAGTAAGAGCCTTGCTATGCGGATGAGGAGTTCATAAATGCTCGTATGTTGGTGGGTTCGATTCCCATTCATTCACACATGTTTTTCTTCCTCTAAAAATGCTTTGGAAAATGGAACTTTTTTGGCTTAACCTTTTCTTCTGTCGTTCTTGTCCTTTGAAAATTCTTTTTATTTTTTATATTTTATTCTTTTTATATCTATTATTTATTTTGTTTAAGCGTACTCTTTTTTCATATACTTACTAAATTAACTCTTTTTAAAAAATGATGAATTATATTTAAATAATAATAAATGTTTTTTATAAAAAAGGTCAAATTAAAATGTAATTGAATGAAGAAACTTTAATATCGTCACCATCATTTAAAAATCTTAATTTATAGAATTCATGAAATTTCATTTATATTTTCTATTCTATTAGAGAGATGACAACTAAACATATTATGATTTATTCGTTATTGTATTTTTTACATATTATGACTTAATCTAGTAATTGAACTATATTAACTAAAAAGTTGACCGATGTTATTTATTTATTCATCTTCTGAATAATGCAATTATATTTTAGTAACGCTATTCTACCAACACTTTTAGAAATCTTGACGATTTTCATAGTACTGTATGATTGCCAATTGTTCTAATTTAAATTTTTTGGAAAATGCATAAGTCCCCCCCCCCCCCCCCCCAAAAAACCTATGCCTTCCTGAAATCCCAAAGAAACACCTCTACTCGACAAGTCCTATTACCACCCTGCACTTATTTTAATAAATAATATCTACCCTTTTTTGGCCTACGTGGCACGAGCTTGGAAACAAATATCAACACACATTGTGGCCCACAAGATAGTGCCACGTAGGATGAGAAGGAGTAAAAATTTATTTATAAAATAAGTTCAAGGGTAATAGGACCTTATATAGTATAAGTGTGTCTCTGAGATTTCAGGTATAGGTTGGGGGGACTTAATGCATTTTCCCTCTTTAAAGTGAAAATTAAACGTATAAAAAGCCACAAAAATTTGAAGAAGGCTCGATCGATCATTATAAAAGTAAGAAAGAAATGATTTAAGTATGGTATGATAAAGTACGGGAGTAATTTAGCACATAATTTAAATATCTTTTCTCCCAGTCTTGCTTTCCCTTTTTCATCATTTATTTTGACGTGGTTTTTATGAGTTAACTTTGTATATAGTCTCTCTAACTAAATTCTTATGATCTATCTTTGTCTCCAATATCTATTAGTTTGGTCTTACTTTTATTAACCATTGAAATTACTATGATTCTTGTACAGAGCATGCTGAGGACTACTACACTCACCGCACACTTACAATTACCACTTTGAAACTTCTATTTCTTTATACTTTGAACCCCCCATCACTGATTTGGACTATCCAATACTCCTTTCCAACTTTCATGGATTTTGAAGAACATATTATTCAAGCAGTATTTGGACTTGTTTGTTATCGTCTTATGGATGATATACTTAATTACTCTAGGAAATGAGGAAGAAAATGCGGACTCATTTAGGGTTTTCCTGCACACTCTCAAAGAATCGCCAGTTTATTCGCTAAGTTTCACATCAATTGTAGTTTTTGGTTGTAATATGTTGTTGGTTTTTTTGGGGCATCTAGTATCTACGAAAGGATGTCAGTGGATTCTCATAAAATAGAGCAGTGAAAAAATGGGCCAAACCCACCTCTCCTAAAGATATTAGAATCTTCATGGGTGTGGCTATTTATTACGAGGTTCGTAGTAGGAATTTCCTCTATGAGTTTCTCCATTGACTAGAGTTGTCTCCGAAAGTTAAGTGTCCGTGGTAGAAATGATTGTAGAGGAGTTTCTCATAACTGAAAACTAGGTTGACTAAGCTTCTTTTTGATTCCACCAAGGGTTCCAGACAATTATGTGGATCTATTGTGATGCATCCCGAATCCCCACCTAGTGTTGTGTGTTGATGCAGTTGTGTAGGGTTATAGCCTATGCTTCTATACAACTTAAGGTGCATGAAGAACATCTGACTCATGACCTCAGCTTGCATCCCTAGTAGATTTGGATACGTTTCTTGATGGTTTTCACGTAGATATGTTTACAAAAACAACCATAAGATCCTTCAGTATTTGTGTCACCCAGAAAGATTTCATCTTCGCCAAAGGAGATGCTTCAGGTTCCCTTAAAGCTATGATATGAATGTGCTTACCTGGTAATTCCAATGTGATAGTAATTGATGCTCTTAGAAGACTATATATGTGCTCTCTAGGAGTTGCTTCTGAAGCATATCATATGGGGTAACAATCATACGGGGGCAAAATCTCAATAGTAGCGGAGGTTAGGAAAACAAGACATTGACCCGATGTTTGGGTTCAACTGAAAGGTGTAGTTCATCAACATAGTTTTGGAGGTTTTCTCCCTGGGGATAATGGTGTGCTTCGCTATTGAGGGGTGTTTATTGGTCCTAAGAATGGGTGAGTTAAGACAACATATCACTTATAGAGCTCACACTGTAGGTATTCCTATTCAACCAGGTGCCACTAAGAAATGAACCTTTGGGAATGGTTTTTGGGTGGAATGACATTAAAAGGGATATATCAAATTTGTTTGTCTAAAGTTCCCACTTTATCAGTAGGTGAAGGTAGAACGATTAGACCAGAAGTATGACTCAAAAGATCAATATTCCTACATATTAAGTGGGAAGTGATAAACTGGACTTTATTATATGTTTCCCTTGTAACTCGCAGCAACATAAATCCATTTGGGTGATGGTAGAACCAGAGTTTACTAAGTCAGCTCACTTTTTGGCTGTTAAGACTACAAATTTGGTATAAGAGGACTACGCCAAGCTTTACATTAATGAGATAGTCAGGTTGCATGGGTTTTCTTTGCCTATCATATCGAATAGAGGTCCTTAGTTTACCTTTCTTTTTAGGAAGTTATTTTAGAAAAGTCTTGGTGTTCAGGTTAACTTCAACAACAATTATTTTTGTAGTTTTAGAATTATGTTGATCCCAAGTACTCCATCTCCATCATTGCTTAAAATAATATATAAAGTAAAGAAGAAGAGTCATGACTTGAACAATTGTGTGAAATAAGTGAATTTATCCAGTTGAGACATTCTTGATTGATTACGACAAAATAATTAACTCAATACATCTTCACTCCATCAAGCCTGTACAAGTAGTGAAGAAGTATAGATTTAGTTTGTTGTTGAAAGGGTTGGACCAGTTGCATATAAATTGGCTTTGCCACCGGAGTTGGAAAGAATCCCCATTGTCATCCATGTTTCTATGCTCAGAAGATATTGCTCTGATCCATCTCATTTTCTTCCAGTTGAATATATTGAGGTCAATCCTGACTTGACATATAATGAAGAACCTATCCTAATTCAAGCTCAGGAAGTAAAGAAGCTCAAGAACAAGCTAATCCCGTTAGTAAAGGTACTTTGGAGGAACCATTCTTGAAAAAAAGCTACCTGGGAGAGAGAAGAAGACATTGGGACCTAGTATCTGTATTGTTTTAGGGACTAGTTTAAGGTAAATTTTAAGACAAAATTTCTATAAGGGGAAGAGAGTCGTAACACCCCTAAATACTAGACCAACATTCACATGTCGATACACCATTTCTTAATTACTATAATATGTTTTATTCTCATTTTGGAGACTTGAAATTTTGTGATACTTGCAACCTTGCTTAACATAAGAGTTATCGTAATTTAATGTATTATACGGGGGTATTTACGTAATTTCTAATTATATTTACATATACATTGGAAGTGTGGTTATGAGTTATATAAATATAGGTATATATGTAGGCTTTTTGGGCAGCTCCTTTTGGTGACATTTGTCCATGTGATAAGTATCACTTTTGTAGCTATATATTTTCACACATGCCTTGATGAAATTCATTTTCCCTCAAGTCTAAGAACATTATAACCTTATATACACAAGTTGTTCTTCATTATCAATATAAAAACTAGATCCTTTTGGCTGAGATTCGAGACACACACTTCTTTTTGGGAAGTACGAAATTTGTTTCTGATTTGGGTAGAGTTAGGTATTTTATGTATATCTCTTTCGATAGAACTTAGTTTATAGTGAATAAATATGATTACGAAAGATAGTTATTAGATCTACAACTCTTATTTTTATTTTTAAACTCTAATTTAGCTGATAGTGATTAAAAATATGGGACGCAACATAGGACATGTTCTGTTAAGATTTTGAAATTAGAAACCCTATATGAACAACTGTTAGTGCTTTGAATATATCTTTTTGCACAGAATATATTTTGTGGTGATAATTGTTTGTTTGCAACCCTAAGATATGTACCTACACACTCATGAAGGTTATAAATTACAATTTTGCCATTTTTATTTTCAAATCTAAGTTGTGGCATGAGGTATTAGGCTGGCCAGAATCCCTGTTTGGAAGCATAGTCATACTTGTAAAAGCTAAGCTTACTTGTGATGATTATCCTATTTTACTTCGACATTATTGAGTTACTAGAAATAAAAGAAGTTATTTAATTGTATTTTTAAGGTTGTAGATACTCGTGAACAAGTTGAGGACCTTCACATGTTAGTTGGTCTACAATTTGAACTCGTGAAGTGATGTTGGATTGTTTCTTTGCTAAAGCACGAGGTTTGTGTTTAAATATGTACTTGCACTCTTTTACTTGCTGATATGTTTGAAAGTTTATCTAGGTACCTTTTTTTACCTCTTGTCACTTTTCAATGTCGTGTTGGTATCCTTTAAGATGTTAAAGACACTTATAAAACTCGCCTACTTGTATGGATTGTTTGATCACTTGGCACTCTTGTTGGGACCATGCCCTTCTTGTGGCTGTGACTTTGTCACTATTTGCATGCCTCTTGATCCGAATCATTTTCGATCTTGAAACTAGATTTTTAGTCCGTCTTAGGAATGGAGTTTGTCCATGTTAAGTACGAACTAGAACGCCATTTTTAATGTGGTTCTTGGTTCTCTAGATTTTCGGGCTTTGACCCTTCTTGATACAGGCATCAGCCATTTTTGATACATGTTTGTGCTTGGTGTGACGACATGGAGCGAGCCTTATTATTGAATCTCATGAAAAATGATGCAATGAGCGTTCTTGAAATTTGGATCTTTAAATATCGAACTCAATACTCTTTGCATATTTTTTACTTGATTTACTAATTTTGTTTCAATTGTGTTTCCCTTGACTTGAGAATGATAACTTCATGAATCCGAGGGTTCCGAACCTATAATTTTTGCACCACTAAGCTATATGTTCAGCGATAGTTGTTTCTATCACAGGGAATGTTTGAGAGGATGCGTGAAGCTGGACATTGTAGATGGAGATTTTTAGAGCCTTAAGAAAGATCACATTTGTATAGACATCTATATTTTGTATAATCTTGGGACTTGTACATGATCTTTGTTTTGCATATTTACATGAATTTTGAGGGTTGATTTGATCATGTCACCATAGGTTATAATATAAGTATGGTTATATGTTTTTTTTTTGTTTTTGGGGTATGTAAGACCAAGTCTTGTAATATGCTGATTTTCTATTTATTTTGAAATTTTGTGTGAAGCATGAAACGGCTAATTTCAGTACTCAAAAGATGGTAATTTTGTTTTGAGTTTATCCTTAAGTGTGAAGACAAAATATGCATGAAAAACACGTCGGTTATTTGCTTAAAAGATTATGGAGAGGGTTTTTTCGTCATGAGTTAAAATTTTGCGCCATATCAATTTTGACATCAAATAAATATTTAAATGGGCAAGATGCACATTCTTAACTAAATTATTCATTATGATCCTAGTCCCTCAACTAGATGAAAATCAGTGTGCGCTTCTTTAATCTCTTTTAAATGTCGCAAGTATTAAATTAGATTTTTTGTTAAATGGTAGTATCTCTACGAAAGGGTCGCTACAGTATGCTATTTGTGGCTTTATACCATCATCCACCAAATTATAGGATTGCATCTTATTGTTTTATATATATTTATATCATTCCCCATTTTTGTTGATATTTCATGTTATGTTATTTATCTATCTGTGTTTTTAAGGTTCCACCTAATATGCTTGTTACTTATTGTTTTGATATATGAATTGACTTACCTACTAGTGGGTTATGGTAGTTTCCATCATGACTCGAGTTTTTGGATAGTGAAAAGTTTGTATCAAAGTTAGGTCCACTAGTGTCTTTGGTACAAAGTTAAATGTATAGTAGACTCATGTGGATCGGTGTGAAGATGATGTATCCTATCTCCAGGAGTCTATATGACATCATTTAGGAAGAATGTTTCTTTTGATCCTTTTTCATGCGTTGATTGTGTCAATTAATTTCTAGAATCTTTCTTATTTCTCTATTTCACATTATGGCTGGCATACAGGGTCTGGCACCCAAGGTTGACATTTCAGAGCAATAGATAGAGATAAAAGGTGACTTTGAGGTTGTGTGTGAGCTATAACACCATACCAAGAGCGAGTGAGAGATGGGAAGTTTGATCAAGTGGTGGAGCCTTAACTAGCTCATATTATTTAGAAATTTTGACGGGGTCGAAATCAGCCCATCCACCACCAGGACCAGCTTTGGAACCAAAGTTACAAGTAGTTATTGCCCAATTATTAGTCGAGCTAGTAGGAATAAAAAAGGCCCCAACTCTAGACGTGTTAGCATCGTATACTTAGTCGACAATCATGGATCACTAGGTTGATGTACTACTACCACATGTCGTCATTCACCCACTTATCTCACAAGGAGCGATGTTGTTTGAAGAGCAGAAGATGCTTGAAGTGTTTTTTTAGACTGACTCTTTTGAGGTTTTATGGGTTTTAAGAGAAGATGCCCAAAGGTTCCTATATACTTAAATAGTGAAATTGTATACTCTTGGGTTAGTCGATTTAAGAGGAGAATAATTTACTGCATATCAACTTGCAAACTAGCCAAGAAATGGTGGCATTCATATTTGGAATGTAGCTAGTTGAGTGGTGCTTGGGGTAGGGCTCGTAGGGATGCTCACCATAGGGATCGAGGGTGACCTCATAGAGGATAATGAAGGGTGTTTAGATGCTTTAACAAGAGCAAAATAGGGTCAAAAATATGAAACTTAAGCGAGAGAGGAGGCTGAGGCATCAAATAGTCTTATCATAAGTAATGGATTTTTATATACTACTTACCTACCTCAAATTTATTTGATCTGGTTCTAAATATTTGTTTGCATGTGTTTATTATACATCCTTATTGAGTTTGTGTTCTAAGATTTTTTTTAACACCATTACGTGTTTTGACCCACGAAAGTGAGTCTTTAGTAATGGATTAGGTGTGTACATCATGTTTGGTGACTATCCTGGGGCGTGACACTCGGGCTAACCTTATTGTGTTGGATATGCTTGATTTTGATATTATTTTGTGCATGGAATAGTTATTCCCCGACCGTGCGGTCTTGATTTTCTTCGCTAGGACTGTTGCCATAACAATGTATGGTATCCCTATGGTGGTGTGGTAGGGTTCTTTTTGTCACACATCGATTGGGTTATCTCTTATGTTTGGGCTCAAAGGCTAGTGTACAAGGTTTTTAGCCTATTTGGTTTATGTGAATGTATTAACATACAGTTGATTTGGTTTGCGTTATGTGAAATTTCACATAAGTCTTTCCTACCTATCTACCTAGCTTTCTCCCTAAGTGTGATATTGATTTTGCTATTGAAGTTGACCTAAACACTCATCCTATTATTCTGCTTTACCATATGGCCTCTGCAGAGATCAAGGAGCTTAGCGTTCAAATTCAAGACCTCTTGATTAAAGTATTTACTTGATTGAGTGTTTTGTCTTAGGGTTTCATGGTTTTTTTGGAAGAAAAAACATGGTTTTATGTGTCTGTTCATCGATTAAATGCAGTTGAAAAATGTGACATCAAAGAATAGATACCATATTCCCTGTAAAGATGACCTATTTAATCCACTTTAAGGTGACCTGGAGTGTTCTAAGACTTATTTGAGATCCGGTTGCCATCAGGTGAATATTAGGGCAACAAACATCCCTAAGTCAACTTTTAGAACTTGTTACAATCACTATGAGTTCCTAGTGATGCACTTTTGTTTGACCAATGCTTAAGTGACACTTATGGACATAATGAAGCATGTTTTGAGGTTGTATAGAGACTCTTTCATTATTGTGTTCATTGATGAAATTCTTGTATACTTGTGGAGAAGGGAGGATCACTAGCAACATTTAAGGACCGTGCTTTAGAGTTTAAAATATTAGTTGCTTTATGTCATGTTCTGAATGTGTGAGTTCTATATTGAGTCTATAAAATTCTTAGAGCATGTGGTGTCCAAGGATTACATTATGGTTCATCCGATGATGTTTGAGATATTCGTGATTGGTTTAGTCGTATCTCAGCCATAATAATTTTGAGCCTCCTTAAATTATTTCGCTACTACAAACAGTTTTTCAAGGGTTTCTCATTGATTGCAACACCTTTGGCTCAAGTCACTCATCTTAATGTTCTTTTTAAGTGGTCACATAAACACGAGTAGACATTTTGAAAGCTCAAGGAGTTACTTACTAGTGCCCCAGGTCTTTCTTTTCTAGTTGAGGGAGAAGGCTTCACACTCTATTGTGACGCTTGCAACATTTTCTTGGTTTGTGTATTGATGTAGCGGGGCTGTGTGATTGCATATGCATTGAGACAACTTAAGGTGGACGAACGCAACTACCCTACTCATGACTTGGAGTTGGCAGCGATACTTTTCACGTTGAAGATTTAGAGGCATTATATTTATGGGGGTCTAATGTGAGATCTATACTGATCACAAGACTTTCCAGTACATCATGAGTCGTAAAGACTCTAATTTGAGGCAAAATATGTGGATTGAGTTCCTGAAGGACTACAATCTCCGTATCTTGTACCATTTGGGCAAGGAAAATGTGGTAAAGAAGCCTTGAGTTGGGATACACCCCCTATTTTTTACAAAACAGGCTATCTAATGATGTGACAACTCTTTTAGATTATTAAAAGAGAAGAGTCACCCCCTAATGAATTAAAGGAGTGTTAGGAAACCATTCTAATCTAACTACAAACAAAATAAATTTAGAAGGTCTGTGAAAGTAAAGATCGGGTAAGGATTCACATTACCCTGAAGAAAGGTGTTAAGCAACTTTCGAGGTCGACGAAGGTGGGTCCCGACCATATCTCATATAATTATGTGGGGGTTAAATGTGTGTCAAATAAAGTCTCTATTTATTATTAATCTAAAAAAAACTATGTGAGAAAAAGATGCAAACACTCTTTTTTCTAACAGAAGTAATTAAATTAGGCGAAAGTTGATGATTAAATTATCAAGACAAGGTGATAGATCAATTAAACATGCTAATTTATACTATTACATAAGTGATAAATAAAGGCAACCAAAGGGCATTAAATATTTAATTAATCAAAATAAACTATGTGATGAAATAAGTTAAATTTTATTTTAAGCAACTTGACAAAGATAGGCAAAACAATTATTTAATTAACACAACAATTTAAGTGATAAAATAGTAAGACAAGTTAAACTTATACATTATTAAATAAAATAGATGTAAGGCTAATTTTATTTTATTTTTAAAAATAAAATAAATATTAAACGATAAAACAACAATTAATTAAAATAGGTAAGTGAGACTTAACATTAAAAGATATGAAAAAAAATCATAAATGTCAAACACAAACTAATCTACCAAAAAAAAAAAAACACAACTCATCCTCAATTTGACATTCTCTTAAAAGAGATGCTGCCCAAAATCTACTCATAAGCTCGTTTGGAAATTAGGGTTTCCTCTTGTTTTAAAATGTAAAAGTGCTTACACTTGAGAATACTCAGTTCCCTAACATTTATTTAAAACATGTACTCAACTCTCCTCATCCTCATATTCAAGTACTCAACGTTTGAATCAAGTTCTAGAGATTGTAAAAAATTTCTAAAATTGACTCAAAAGATTTCTCCAATTCTACTCTTAATCCTTATTTTAATTTGAAATGAAAGTTTAGAAATGTAATTAGGATATAGGATCTCTCAATGATTTATGGAGTTTAATATAGTTGATAAATGAAACGAGCGAAGACCAAATATAAGAGCATAGGTGCGCGCTGAGAGGAACTAATTTTTTGGTCGCGGAAAATAAATGTTTGAGAAGGACTGGTATCATCGCCTCGACGGGAGTAGAGTTGCTCGCCTGGATATTGAACATTTGAAGACGCCTCCTCGAGCGAACCTGGCGCATATTTTTGCCTGGCCTTATTTTCCTCTCAAAAACGTCGATTCAATTTCCTACTCACCCAATCTATGTAAACAACAATTTTGTGATTTTTTATAACCCAGAATGTTTTCTTCAGCGAACGCACACATAAATTTGTCAGGCATAACTCTCATCGCAACCTCACCTCAGAACTCAAAAAGAAACTCCATTATCAATTAATTCAAGAAATACTCAAATCGACCTCAAGAATCGAATTCATAAGACAGAGTTTACATGATTGGTGTTCAGACGAACAAATCCAACACATGAACTTACATACCTTGAAAGAACCTGTTCTTTTGTAAAATCCTCAAAGACTAAGAATGAGTCAAACAGAGAAAACGATCAAATATTTACATCCCACTTACCATCACATTTCATGGCAATCAAAAATATAGCGTTAACAATCTAAGATTTATATCACTTCACAGTAACTAACTACGTAGAATTGATAGAAAATAGTCAAAATAGTATAAACAAAAGCAACAACAAAATATGAATGGGTTCTTTTGTGTGGCTTTGAAATCTTTTACTTGCGCGTCAGGTGGAAATGGTGGTCCCGTGGGTCGCGAATTGATTGTTAGCGTTGTTTTTTGATTGGTTTTGGGTCAATTTAGGTTGTTTTTTGTTTCTAAAGGGATCTAAGATATTTTAGGGGAGATATGATGGTTTCGTGGCCTTCTTTCCGTTTTCCAGGTGGTGGTTGTTCTGGTTTGCTTCACTAGAAAGATGAAAATTGGAAAAAGGTATTTTCGAGTCAGTGCAAAGAAACGTTGGGTGGTTGTTTCACCTTAAAAAGGATAAATGACTGGGGGTTTTGGATGCCGGAGTTTGGCCAGAATTGTGGGTGGTGATGACGTATTGATGATAATAAGTAGTTAAAAGTTAGCCCAGAAGATTAATTAATTGTAACTAATTCGTCAGTTAGTTAGCACGTCTAGTCAGTCTGTTAGCTAGTCTAATCAGTCGAAAAGTTCTTATCAGGGTCAAGTGTAATTGTATATGATTCAATTGTAGAAGTCATTCATTCAATATTTAAAAAATTCCAAATTCTCTCTATAAATTCTACTGGTAATCACAACACCAAGCTACTGTATAAATATATCTGATTCAATGTTAACTTGGAGTCCGCATTTAGAGGCGTTATCAAACGAGTCCAGTAACACATCTTTTCTAATATGACGATTGCCGATACACTTTGTAGCACGTCCACTTCTGCAACAAACACAGTAACATTATTCGATTGGACAAGAGGAATCATCTTCTTTACCTCCATCCATCGGACACTCTGGATCTTGTATTGGACCACATGTTCTCGAAAATACTCGCTATGGAGGTCGAATCCATTGATTACTCTTTGAGCTAAAACTAAGGTAGGATTTGTTCTCGAACTTGTAGAAACAATGATTACCTCACCTGATTTGAGGAACAATGGAAAAGTGTGATCCCTCATCCTGGCTTGGATCATACACAATTTCAAATGAGTTATTAAGTGGATTGTATATGCTTTAGATGCCGCGACAGTGGGTGGAGGATTGAAGGAACATTTGATCAGTAATTGGATTTAGAGTTTACAACTTCAAGGGAGAATATCTACTATTCATCAAGGAATCTGATGGCATCTATTTTAAACACGTTTTACGATTACTATGGGATGAGTTTTTGTACACTCGTCCCCCGCTCCATAGTGTAAATTGAGATAGATTTAGAGGGTTTATGCTGATCACAATCATTATTTTGTGACGGTATGTTCTTGCTAATGGGGTTGGAATTGAGATCTATGGTCATACCCGAAGTCAAATCTTATGATGTCTCCCTTGCCTAATGTTTGTAAAACATAGGCGATGATAAGTCAGTTAAAGCCAAAGAAATACTTCAGGACTAATAGAAAAATAGCATAAATGAGGCCACATTTTATATCAGACAAAGGTAGAAAGGGTTATAAAGCACATATCGAACTAATGTCGATAAGTGGGAGTATACGGAAAGGAATTTTTTAATAGTAAAAAGAAGGTAAATTGGAATCTGTTCATTGACCATTGTAAGATGCATGGGAACACTAAGAACATTTGTTATAGATTTGTTAGATACCCTGAATATTGGAAATTAAAAAAACAAAAAAAACAAAATCTAGTTAGAGTAACGAATTGGATTAGAGGAAAATGATTAGCTAATAATGTGCATGTTGACAAGGATGATCAGGAGATGAAAAATGATTCCTTTGGAAAGAATAACGAAGGAAATAAGTCATATGATACACCTAAATTTACTTTTATTACAACTAGCCTACAGACACTAGTTATGAAATCAAACTACAGTCCCGATCAATATCAGAATATACTGAACTTCTTGAATGAAAAAAAGGAAAGTGAAGAGATGGTCAACATGGTTGGTACTTTCAGTAATCCTGATGTTTACCTAATTTCTAACAAGAAGAAATTTTTTGATGATGTTGTGAATGTTAGTAACGAAGATGATATGCTTATCAAAAGGGATTAGTGGATAATTGATTCAGGAGCTACATGCCATATGACATCCAAACTTGATCATTTTAATAATGTCAATGAATATAGTAAATATTCAAGGAGGAAAGTTCACTTACCAAATGAACAAAGTAGAAGAGTTACTCACTCAAGAAACTGTGAGATTTAAGTTGGTAATATGTTGAAGAATGTTTTGGTTGTTCCTGAGTTCAAACATGATTTACACTCAGTTTCCCAATTAACAAGGCAGCTAGAATGTTCATTGCATTTCTTTCCTGAATTCCGCATTTTTCAGGACCTCTTCAATGAAAGGGTGAAAGGGATTGGTAAGGAGATGGAAGACTGTATTAATTTCCTAGTAAATTTTTCTCACGATAGTGGGTTACCCCCTAGACGTAACATCGCGTAGTTGACCCCAAAGGGGTTTCATCCAAGCCCTTAGCATAATCATACACATAATGTCATAAGAAAAAAATGAATAAAATTAAAACTTTTCAAACAAAAGTCATACTTCAAATATCATCAATAAAGAGTTTTGAATTACTAGACTTGTATCATTAAAACCATCTAAACTTCAAAGTACAAAATTAAGGACTCAACCTTTTTACTTCGATTAACATTATGGTCCTCGATCCAAGCTTTACTTTGAATAAAGAAGTAATGATTCCACGTCTTGAACCTACACTCGTAGTATGTAGAAAAGAAGGGATTAGCAAAAATATATAATAAGTATGAAAACATGCAATAAAACATTTAAACATGCTAAATGAGACATTTTTAGTTGAAGTATGCATTTATCATGTTTGGGAAACCAGTACGCATTTGAAAACATAAAAGACAACATATAGTCACAATACACTCATAACAAATAATATTAATACATTAGCAACCTCTAAGAACACTTGTTCAATGTATGGTTAGCATCCCATAGTACCAACCTTACTAAGCATTCCTTGAAGCCACATATTTATTACCATAATCTTCAAGCTTACCTCACTCCATAATCATGATTGAGGAATTGTAAAAGTACATGAAATAAACATCATGAAATTCATCTATTCATATTTTATCATACCATAAGGAAACTATTCTACAACATCCTAATAAGTCCTCTTTGTGCAATGTAAAAGTGAAGTTCCATACCCTCACTTCTACCAAGTAAACCCATTAAGAAGTCATATTATAATTTCTATCATATTCACTAGTGTATTACTAGGGAATGTTCGGGATAACCGACATAAACCATGTGAGCTTACATGGAATCCAGTTCCATATAACCCCACACCAAAAAAGCGTTCTTACTTGCGGAAGGTAGAAACAATTATATTTAAATTCTAAGTGGATCCACTAGATAAGTCCTATGTTTTGCATATAGTTATGGGATAGGGATATTGCTACCAGAAACCCAACGTATTGCATTAGCTTAAGAGCTTTCATCTCATGAGTTTACTATAGATGACCCAACCTATTGCATTAGAGAAGGGGAGGGGCCTTTTCCTCATTGTTCATATCCACTCGGTACTGAACATTTCTTTCTAATTATACATAATTAGTATGGAGTTATGTGTACATGTGTGAAAGCATACTTTACCCTTCATTCAATACAACTCACTAAATAGCTCATAGATTCATTATGTGAGAACTACCTTTCACCTTAGAATCATCATTTTAGGGTGAGTATCTTTCACCTCATTATTCATAGTGTTTTCATGAGAACTATCCATTCAATCAACACAACAACATCGACATCATCCTAGACAATTCATACATAAACACGAGTAAGGATAGGGAAAATTAGTCTTCCAACAAAACTTCAATTAACATAGTAGACATATGATTTCACAATTTTTAAATAAGTTTACAAGTTCGTAAATAACTATGAAAACCATAAACAATCTTCGCAATTTACCCCTTACAAGGTCAAACATCAAGTCTCACACTCAAATTTTAGATATTGTATCATCAACATGAACAAGGTTTCATAACCAATTTAACATAACCATAATACATAATAGTAATCAGCTTGCATCAATAACTTCCTCGAAATTCATGAAATTGGGGTCATGGGGTAGTTCATGGGTTTATGGGGTTTTACTAAAAATAACAATTAAAATGTCAAACCATTCATAATATACATATATAACAAAATGAAAACATTTTTAGAAAGAACCCATGGGTAGAATGAAAATCCTAATTTTGAATCTTACACCCGTTTTAAAAAATTAGAGTAGAAAGGCTTCATCGAGGACAATATTCCATGAATAAAGGTTTCCATACCTATAGTTGAAGCTTCCCCACGAAATTGGAGTGAAAAGTTCAAACTTGAAACCTAATTTTCAAGTTCTTGGTGTTCTTCAATGGAGGAACTCTAGAGAGAGATATATTGGAGAAAAGAGGATTTGATATTTTTTTAGAAGAGGGTGTTTGTGAAAGTAATTTATTTTGGGTATGTTTTAATATAAAACACCTTATTTAATTAATTAGAAATAATATAAAATATAGCCACCTCTTAAATTAACTTTAAAATAATATTTACAAAAATGTCCCTTGCCCACAAGGACTTGCCAAATAAAATTAAGACAAAGTCCAAGGAAACATTTCAAGGCCCTTGCATGGATGTGCCTTCCTTGAACCCTCCCTTAAACTTATGCTAAGCCATTTTTTGGGACCTTTTTATATCTCAAATTTATACATAAACTTGTAAGGTTTATACGTTAGACTCAAGTTTCACCTATAAAATTCCCGGGTGTTATAATATCTCCCCTTTGGGAACATTCGTCCTCGGATGACTTTGTACACATCTTACGAAATTTAAAGACTCAAGACTAGAAGCCTAACAAGCATGACATATAAAAATAATGCACCATATAAGGAGGAAACTTCCAACTATATCACAACACAATTAATGCAATAGAAAGGGGGTACGAACTACATATATCATCAATCCAATATGCATGAAATTCAACATTTCTCATGTTTGTAGAAGGGACTACCTTCCCCCAATAAAAGCATACTTAATACGAAACTATGGAGTCAATATACAATATCATAAAACATAGTAAAACATGTTCACCAATTCTATTCATGAAGTTAAATATGCAATATCATACTAAAATGCACAACAACACGAGAAACATATAAATCATGATAATCTTAATTTATACTAAACATGATTCCTCACAAGAACATGCAAATATCATAAAAAAAATCATGGAGAAACTCGTACAATGCACATGACTCCCAAAACACTAAAACTCAAAAGGAACTACTTACCTCAAGCTTAAATAGGAGTACAAGGAAAAAGATGAGGATAACGTGATTTCATATTGGCATCAGCCTCCCAAGTATCACCCTCAATTAAGTTGTTCCTCCATAAGACTTTAACAGAAACTACCTCTTTATTCCTTAACTGCTTAACTTTTTGGTCTAAAATCTCAACTACATCTTCTTTATAGGAGAGATTTTCATCAACTCTTAAACCCTCTAAGGGAAAGATGGATATCGGGTCACCAATACACTTCTTGAGCATGGAAACATGGAACACTACTTGAACCAGAGCCAACTCACTAGGTAAGTCTAATTCATATGTATCCTTCCCCACACGTGTCAAGATTTGGTATGCCCCTACATATTGAATACTAAGTTTCCCCTTCTTTCCAAACCTCATCACACCCTTCATATGTGAGATATTTAAATAAACCCAATTACAAACCTCGAATTTAATAACCTTTCTTCTACTCTCGACATAGGACTTTTTCCGATTTTGAGCTATTTTCAACCTCTCTCTAATGAGTTAAACTTTCTCTATAGCATCATAGATTATATCGGGACCAAAAAGAGATAATTCACCCACTTCAAACCAACCCACAAGAGATCTACACCTCATACCATAAAATGCTTCAAAGGGAGCCATGGAAATGCTAAAGTGGTAATTATTGTTGTAGGCGAATTCTATCAAAGGAAGATGATCGTCCGAATTCCCCTTGAAATCAATCACACATTCTCTCAACATATCTTCTATGGTCTGAATGGTACTTTCTTCTTTACCATCTATCTGAGGGGGGAAAGTGGTACTAAGTTTAACATTGTTACCAAGCGCTCTTTTGAATGCTTCCAAAAAAAGGAACCCCATGTAACTTCACTATTTCCTCAATGTATATTTAGCACCGTCCCTGCCAAGAGAGTAATCTTGAAAAAAAGGAAATGGGCTGATTTCTTCATCTTGTAAACAATGATTCAGATAGAGTCATGTCGCCTTTGAGTACGAGGCAACTCCACAACGAAGTCCATATTCACCTCCACCCACTTCCAAGTAGGAAGATCTATATCTTGTAACAAACCTCCTGTTTTTTGGTGTTCGACTTTGACTTGCTGAAAATTTGGACATTTAGCCACAAATCCTCCTACATCTTTCTTCATTCCATTTCACAAATATACTTTCCGTAGATCACGATAAATCTTAGTGGCTCCCGGATGAATAAAATATCGTGAACCACGAGCCACCTCTAGTATCTTCCCTCTCAAGACATCAACATCCAGAATACACTACACACCTTGGTACCTAAGCACCCCATCTCCCCCTTGGGAGAAAGCCTCAATGTACTTGGTGAGAACCGAGTCTTTCAACTCCATCAGAATAGGGTCATGTTGTTTTTTCACTTCACATCAACTACCAAAGATAATTCAGAACTATGATGAACTGTGAATCCACCCTTCGAGGAATCTACCAATTGGACACCCAAACGCGCGAACCTATGCACATTGCGAACTAGCTCTTTCTTCTTGTCTTATACATGATCCACACTACCCATAGTCATTCGACTTAAGGCATCGACAACTATATTATCTTTACCAGGGTGGTACAGGACACTCATATCATAACCATTTCTTTGTCGGAGATTCAAATCTCTCTAGCCAAACACATATTGGAGACTTTTGTGGTCAGTGAACACATCAACATGGACCTTATATAAGTAGTGCCACCAAATTTTCAAGTCAAAAACTACTGCCACCATTTCTAGGTCGTTGGTCGAATAGTTCTTTTCATGTACCTTTAGTTGCTTCGAAAGCATAAGTGATTACCTTGCCATGTTGCATAAGGACACATACCAAACCCACACAAGAACCGTCATAATAAACTATAAACACATCACAACCTTCAGGTAAGGTCAACACTGGAGCGATGGTGAGTCTATTTTTCAACTCCTCGAAACTCTTCTCACAAGCCTCTGACCACTAAAATTTGGATCTTTTTTGAGTCAAAGTTATGAGGATCCTTCCAACAAATATTTTATAATAACCGACCAAGCCCAAAAAACTTCAAATATCCTTCGGAATTAGAGGTATAGCCAATTCTTTACCGCATCGGTCTTCTTAGGTTCAACCTCTATGCCTAGGCTTGACACTAATGACTGAGGAAAGTAACTAACATGAGCCAAAACTCGCACTTGATAAACTTAGCATACATTTTCTTGTCTTTAAGAACTTGCAAAACTATCCTCAAATGCTCTATGTGATCACCCTCGTTGTTAGAATAGATCAAAATATGATACATAAATATGATTATAAACAAATCAAAGTATTGCCTGAAAACCCCATTTATAATATTCATAAAAGCTGTCAGAGCATTCATTAGACCAAAATACATTACTAAGAATTCAAAGTGACCATATCTAGTTCGAAAGGTTGTTTTAGGAATATCAGCATCCCTAACCCTAAGTTGGTGATAGCCCAAACATAAGTCAATCTTTGAGAAATAACTCGCCTCTTGGAGTGTGTCAAATAAATCTTCAATTCTAAGAAGCGGGCCGTAATCAATGCACATCCTAAGGGACTCATCCTTTTTTCACAAATAGTACCAGTGTACCCCATGGAAATATTATAGGTTGAATAAAAACTCTTTTCTAACAAATTCTTGAGTTGAGCTTTTAACTCTTTCAATTCAACCGGGGCCATCCGGTAAGGAGGAATATATATGGGTTTTGTATCAGGTATAAGATCAGTGCTGAAGTCTATTTCCCGTTCTGGAGGAATGCTGGGCAAGTCATCAGGAATAAACTCAGGAAACTCCCTCACTATAGAAACTGACTCTAAAGGAGCAGTATCAACTCAACATCCTTAACACTTACAATATGGTAAACACAACCCTTAAAAATCATTTAAAACTGCTGCTAGTGACAAAAACATGATGACAAAGGATGACTCACATTGTTGGCTTTTGCATAACAGGCTGGGTCATCCTCCATTTAGAGTTTTGAAGCAATTATCTTTGTGGGATAAGAGTGTCAATACATGTTCTTTTAATAAGTGTCCAGTTTTCCCTTTAGCTTAGAAAACCAGACTCTCATTTCCCTACTTGTGTCTCTAGAACTGATTCTATATTTAAACTAATTTATCTTGAAGTATGGGGTCCGTATAGAATTGCAACACATAATGGATACATGTTCTTTTTACAATGGTAGATGACAATTCAAGAATGGTTTGATTATTTTTGTTGAAATTCAAAAGTCATGTTTTCCAAACATTGAAATCTTTCTTTGATTGATTAAGACACAATTCAACAGGGATGTTAAAGGGTGACATTAGATAATTGTACTGAGTTCTTCAACATGGAATGTAGCACTTTGTTTGCTACTATGGGGGTAATTCATGAGATTAGTTGTCCACACACTCCCCAACAAAATGGAGTGGTAGAAAGGAAGTACAAACACATACTTGAGGTAACTAGAGCCCTAAGGTTTCAAGGGTCTATTACCATAAGATTTTGGGGTGAATCTGTGTTAGATCCAGTGTACTTAATCAACTGCCTTCCAATATATTGCAAGGACTGTCACCTTTTAAGGTTTTTTCACAAAATTGCACCAAAGTTAGATCACTTGAGAACTATAGGGTATCTTTGTTATGTCACAGAGCTTGTGAAGTAAGATAAATTCTCTTCTAGAGAAGATGCTTGTGTAATGATTGAGTACTCACTTACTCAGAAAGGATACTTGTTGTACAACATGAGCCTTAGGAGATTTACGATAGAAAAGCTTGTGTGTGACACTCAAATAAATTGTATCCAATTCAGTAAACTTTCATCTCCCCCTCATGTCCCACACTATTAGACCTTTTCTTACTGATGATGATGTTAGGACTCCAAATGATGAGCAAGGATGATGCCAAAGTTTTTCTGAAGAAGGAACATAAACTATGCAGAGCAGGATAATGCAATTTATGATGTGAAACCAATGCTACAGGTCAAACACTGTTATTACAGGGTATGAAAGCCCATGCTGAGCATCAAGCACTGTTCTGTCAAGAAACTTCTTTAGTAAAATCTCCTCCTCCATGTGAGTGCAGGATTACAATTAACTTTTGTGACATTCATTGCATCCGCACAGCACTAGCTAAATCATGTGTACTATGTTATTATTTACTTCATATCAGGCCTATTTCAGTTGGATGTATATTGAAACAGAGCTTAAAACATATGAAGAAGTTGTAACGGATCAATAGATGGGTGAAGCAATGAAACAAGAAATCGTGTTGCATTGGAGAAAAAATGGTAAACGGAAGCATTGTGGAGTTGCCCAAGGAAAGCATAAAATAGGATGCAACAGGTGTTAAGATTAAACACAAAGCCAATGGAGATAGATATTGTTAGGTTTTGAGCTGGAGGATGTGGCAAAGGGATGGATACAGTCAGACTGAAGGATTGATTATCAGGAGATCTTGTCACCAGTTGTAAAAGGGTTCATTGTGAGTGAGATCAATATCCAATATTGAGAAGCGAAGGAGGGTATATACCCAATGGATTGTATTCAATGGCCTTTATTAGGTGACTTGTTTGAAAGAGGTGTATATTGAGTTACCAAAAGGTTTTTATCAAGTCGCAAGAAGAAGGACACAAAGTTTGTAGGCTTTATCAAGACATTGTATGGCTTAAAACACATTGATTCTAGGCAATGGAATGCAAAAATTTACAGATGCAAATGTTATGTCTTCAGGATATATCCAAAGTCCAACTCGACCATTCATTGTTTACAAGAGAAAGGGTCAGTATTGGGGATTGTAATTAGTAATGTTGTGACTTGTCACTCACAGGAAATGGTCATCATTAATTCAGAAATAAAAAGGTTTTTGCCATCTTCATTTTATATCAAGGATTTTAGGGGAATTGAGATTACAGTATTAGCATGAGTTTTGTAGATCAAACAAAGGGAATGTGATGAATCAAAAGAATTGAAGTGGTGCATTGGAGCTTATCTCTAGAAGCTGATAAGATAGTTCAATCAGGAGGCAAACAATCAGCCAAAACACCTTGGAGCAGTAAACATGAATCTTACAATTGCTGACTTTCAAACTGATGAATGTGGATGAACTGTTAATGGATGTAGACAAATACCAGAGGTTGATTGGGAAAACTTTAGTCTATATCACCAATACTAGGCATTATAGGTTGCTTTTTTTTTATGTTTACGCCTAAGACAATTCTTAACCACCTAAAAATATCTCATTGGGAATCCTTGCTTTAAAGGTGGTGAGATATATCAAACTAAGCATAGGTTCTTGGGACTTCTCTTGAATTCAAACAAACAAATAAAAAACCCTCAATGGCGTTGTTGTCATGGAGATGGGATGCATCCCAATACAAGAAGGTCAGTGACGGTTAGTGTTTGAAGTTATGGAGAGTCATTATAGCTTAGTAGTTGAAGACGATAGCACAATTTTGAGGAAGTTTTGCAAAGGCAAAAATACAAGACGCTTGCAACATTGACATCTGAAGTAGTCTAGGTGAAAATTTGTTCAAAGAGTTGGGTTAAGGTGAGGAGCCACAACATACATTTGAAAGTATGGCTCCAAGACAAATAGCAGCCACTGCTATCGAGATCGATTTCTCATTTCATTCGGGAAAGAGTGCAGCAAGGTTTTAACAAAAGAAAGTTATTACAACACCAAAACATAAAAACATGTTGATTTATGCCAAAGCATTCGAAAAATCGCAGAATGATTTGTTTTGGTTTTTTAGCCAAGCGGGTGTCTTGAATGTTTCAATTAATACAGGTTGAGGACGGGAATATTGAAGATAAAGAAGCAGTTAAAATGTAGTTAGGAGATTTATTACTTGTAACTAATCAGAGTCAGTGTAGTTAGCAGCTAGCTAGACTAGTCAGTTAGCTAGCTAGTCCCAATCAGTCATGAAATTAAGTTAGAGGGTTAATAAGTGAGATTGTTATTCCCATCCTTTATAGATATGTCCATGTTCATTGTAGAGAAACTCATTTCATTCAATATACAAAAATTTTCCAAATTCTTTTCTCTAAATTCTATAGACCGAAAAAATTAATGCAGAGTGAAATCATTTTTTTTGAACAAAAATTTGAATATTTTACAACTCTCATCTAAAAATATTTCAACCACCTCGACTAATGACTAATGAGACTACCTTTAAATAGAAGAATCGAAAATCATCCAGAGTATATACCACAATCTCAAAAATCATGCGCTTAAACCTTTAGCTAATAAAATATTTGTGCGTGAAAATATGAATTCTAGATTGGAAAATATCATAATGAATATAACAAATGTAAATAATTAAAATGAATATTAAAAAAGTGATAAATATAAAACTATGGACGTGTAAAAAATGTAATTACCCAAAAATGATGTTTAATCAAAATGAACGAAAAACATATTCAAAGTTATTTTTCAACCACTAGACAAAAAATTAATTGCAATTAAAATATAAAACAGATAAACTTATTTTAAAATCATAAAAAACATGTATTTTGACGTATTCAATAATAGAACTTAAAATCTACAAATTTGTACAAGGTTAGGTAGACCAAATTAGGGTTGTTCAAACAAGGGGTTCTTGTGAATGTAAATCATATCCAAATCCATTTAAACACCAAATAAATGACCTTTACAACATGTGAGTACTGAAGGATCACCTGATTCAATTTTACAAGCAATAAAATAATGATTAGGGGCCTTATGTCACGGGACTTTTCAATTCTTGGACTAATACCTCCGTGCGGCACTGACGGTTTACTCACAATTCTGCAAACTCAAGTAAAAAGGCATAACTATCGGATCGCTAAAGAAATAAGAGTAGACAACTTGGGAAGAGAGGAAACTCTATTACTTGAAAATATTGGATTGCCCTTTACAAGTAAGAATGAACTACTATTATACTACTATAATGCCTAGAGCTAGTAAAGTAAACTATACAAGTTCCTAAGACTATGACTACAAGACAAGCTTCTAAGTCTTCCAAAAGGACTCCTATATGCTCATAGCTGCCCCATGTGCTGCAAAGCCTCCCAAAGGCTTTTGGAACAACTCTGAAACTTGCCCGACCCCACTAACACTTGTAACAGCTGTGTAACGGCGTAACTGCCGTAACAGCGTAGACTGTTGTAACGGCTGCCTATTCAATGTGCTTGACTCCCCCTTGGCTGCTGACTGGCTTGGCGTTCTGCCCCCCTGCGCCTGCTGCGCCTGCTGCGGCAGCCCAGTTGGGTGGCGTTTCAGCCTGGGATGGATGGCCGGGACTCAAAATCTCACACACCCCATGATGCGACGACCGCGAAGCATTGCTTGCAAGAATCCTGAAAATTTACCTGAACTGTACAAGGTCTTGTACTTTTCCCAAGTGGCTTCATCCGGAGTTTGTCCCTTACAATGTACGAAAACATGGCAACTGGCTGCTGTCCTCGTTTTCCGCTTGGCTTGGTAACTATGCTACTGATAGCTTCATTCACGATAATGCGACGGCAGAGTAACTGTGATTGGGGCCCGTTTGTGGAATTGGTCCGGCTGGGATCGTCTTGTCATATGATAAGGCTTAAGGACGCTGCCATGAAGGACCGGGTGGATCTTGACGTGTGGGAGGTAACTCCAACCTGTATGAAATTTTACCCACCTTGGACACAATTTTAAACGGACCCTATATTTCGCACCAAGTGTGATGGATGCATACCTCTAAGCGCCTTTAAACTGCCTCGGATTAAACTTTACCAAAACCATAATCACCTCTTTGTAGTTGGTGGGACGACGCTCGGTCGGCGAACTTCTTTCATTCCTACTTGACGCCTTGCTCAAATAAGATTTTTGCAAAAGTCGAGTTGCTCTTCCCCCAAAACCATTGGCAAGGTTTTGTAGCACCCAAACTCTTCCCCCTCAAAAATAAAGTGGCAATGAGTGGGGAATTTCGGTTGCGGGCCCGTTGCTAAAACTCGAACGGTGTGCGCCCTGTAGATTCACTCCTCTGCAAAGTTGTAAGGAAAAAAACTGTGCCATGTCTAGGAGCTTAGCCCAATCTTTCTGAGACGCACTAACATGTGCCTAAGATAGCATTCCAACAAGGCGTTGACGCGTTCAGTTTGGCCTTCAGTTTGGAGGGTGGAAACTGGGGAGAAGTGAAGTTAGAACCAAGAATCCAACGCGTTCCACTCCAAAAAGTTCCCGTAAAACGAGGGGAATCCGAGCGCTGATGATGCACCTCGGACAGCCCCCAATACTCACAAATTTTAAAGAACAATGTGCAGCTTCCTGCCAGTTAACAACCGGCCTGGGGGCAGGCATAAATGTGCGTACTTGGAAAAATTCTATCACTTACGACCATAATAGTGCCAAACCAGTTTTGACTTCGGCAAAGAAGTGAGAAATCATAGATATACTCCCCATTTGGACGATCAGCTATGGGTAATGGCCTTCCAAAGACCTCTGGTTGCCTTTGCTATACTTTCTGCTGGCACCACAAGGACAATCTGCCACCTACTGCTCGATCTCTTCCCGCATCGTGGCAAGAAAATAGAAGGCCTCCACTAACGCACCCCTCGTTCTCTCTGTCCGGATGCCAAAGCCACGGAGGAGTGTCGTGGATTCCTGAGAATACGCAGACCCGCCTGATTGAATCGAACTTTGCGTAACATAAATCTCCGCATGTGGTAAGCAGAATCCGTCTCTACCCAAAACCGTGTGGATTGGCCTTAGAGCCAGTGCATAATCCTCTTGGCTTCGGATGCGTTAGCATACCATATTTGATTGCACCTTGGAATTCACTACGGAATGAGGAGATGGGCCGCCTAATTCAGTCTTTATGCTCAATGCATCGGCTTACCAACACTTACCCTGGTACTGGGTTGTATCCAAGTGTAGTCCAAACTCCGCTAAGAAATCCTGCCAACGAGCCTGCTTTGGTTGATTTCTCTGCGACTGAAAATAGGCTAGTGGCAACACTGTCAGTTTTTTACTACCAATTTGGAGCCTAGTAAATAATGTTCTCCAGGTGCGTAGACAATGCACAATGGCGGTCATCTCCGCTCCTGCACAGTGTGACCGTCGTTCAGCTTCATTAACTTCGGCTTTCAAACGCTTATGGGTGCTTCTCCTGCATTCAAGGACTCCCCCAATGGGAAAAATCAGAAGCATCGTATGGATTTCGAAGGTTGGTGGAAATCAGGCAGCATCAAGACTGGCTCTTCGGTAACTGCAGCCTTAAGACCTCAATGCTTCATGGCACTCCCGCTTCCACAACCGGCATGTTCTTCTTCAGCAGCCGGTCGTGGGGCAGCAAATAGCGAGTACCCCTAATGAAACTGCGATAATTAATTAGCAGCCAGAAAAGAACGTAGCTCGGCAATTAGTGGCGCCTCCCAACCTTGGATGGAATTTACCTTTTGCCTCGTCCATTCGACGCTCACCTTGGGCTGATCACATGCCCAAGGAAATGTAGCTTTGGTGGGCGAACTCGCAACTCGCCCGCTTTGACATAGAGCTGATTCTCCCGCAAGGGACCTTGAAGGGACCTTTTCAAGTGTTCAACATGTTCCTGCAAAGTGCTACTATAGACGACTATGTCATCTAAGTACACTAATACGAACTGGCCAAAGTAGGGATTGTAAATTGTTCATCAGCGTGCAAAATGTGGCAGGTGCGTTGGTTAAGCCCGAAGGGCATCACCAAACCATTCGAAATGCTCCATACCTGGTCAAGCATGCTGTCTTTTGGGCTCCATTCCCATTGCACTGGCACTTTGATAGTAAGCCTTTCCGGAGAGAGATCCATTTAGTAAAAAACTTGGCTTCTCCAAGCCGATCAAACAATTGCCGATTCAGCGGGATTGGATACTTGTTTCCGAATTGTGACTGTTAAGCGCTCGGTAATCAATGCATAGACGCAATCGAACCCGTCTTCTCTTTTGAAACAGTACCGGCGCTCCATGGGGGTGCCTTGGATGGACGTATGGACCTGCTTCGAGGAGCTCTTTCAACTGCTTCCTCAGTTCTTCTAAATCAGGCGGAAGCCATGCGATAAAGGTGCAAGCGCATGGTGGGCTGTGGTCCTGCCTCCAAACTCGATCATGTGGTCTACTCGCGCCTTGGAGGTGAGTGTTCGGGGGCCCAGATCCTCCGGCATCACACCCTGTTTCATGCAAAAAACAGTCTCAATAATAGGCGGGCAGTGGCTCCATAGCACCATGGTCTCACCCGAACTTGCGATGGTGGCTAAGAAGGTTGGTGCTTACCTTTGTTAAGGCACTCAAATCTGCATGGCCGACCCATTGGGCATATCCTCTCTTTGGCCCCCTAACAAGGGGGACCAATGCACCCATACAAGACCCCCTTCCCCCTTCCATCCACCATGAGTGTTGAAGGTAGGGATCCAATCATGTGTGGGCAACGCTTGAAAGAATTCCTGCCCAAGAATAACATCGGATATGTCCAAAGGAGCCACGGTATTTGGTAAAAATTTGTCTTACCTTTCCACCGTCCTTAAGTGATGCTGACCCCATGAGCAATTCAAACATAAGGGAGTGGTGGGGCATTGACCGTCTTGAGGCGATGGTTGCTTGGAACAATTTTCAGTCCCAATTTCTTCTGCCGCCGTTTTGGTCATAATGTTGGCCTCAGCCCCGGAGTATGCCATGCGCCCGAACTTGTTGCCCATTGATGGAGCGAATCCACATACTGCGTACTGAATCACCTGGGTTGTCGGCCTGCTGGCAATGGCTCCGCAGATTCCACCATGCCCAACTGTTGGTGTGTGGTGTGTCATGCCGAGTTTCGCCTTCTCTTGTGCCTCCTTATCCTTCAGTTCCCGGGACGATGCACCAAGGCTTTTCAACTCTGGGCACCTGGCGTAAACCATGTGGTCCGGCCAATATAAGCACCGTCTCCTCTGCTGGACTGCGTCCCGCTTCTCCAAATTTTTCTGGCGTTCAAACCGTCTTACCATCTGGCTTGGACGTGTCACGTGCTTGGGTGGGGCGGAAGGTTCTTGCATTCGGCTCGATCTCATCGATCTCCCCCTTCCTTTAGCCGACTTGCCCCTTGCCTCCTTTGCCCTTAGACTGTCCCAAACGATCATGTTTGAAATCTGTCAAGGTTTCGGCTTGAGGATGGCAATCAATGGTTTTATGACGCCGCTCTCCAACTCGGTCCTCGCCCAATTCTGCAGCCGTTCAATGAAGGTGAACGATGTTCGTCTTCCGTTGAGTTGGGAATTGGCAGGGTTCAAAATGTGAACTCCTTCACATATGCACGAATGCTTCCGTATTGCTTCAACTCACGGAGTTTGCGCTTCATTCATAACAGCATGGTGGGGAAGAAGCTTTCTTGAATTCTCAAGAAACTGTTCCAATGTGTGATGTGAGGTTGGCCCTCTACTTTGATCTCGGCATCCTTGACGTTTTCCACCATAACAGGCTACGCGGAAAAGAACAACACGGCAGAGTGTGTTGATCTGTTTGCACGCTCCTGACCCGATTAAACCTGAAATAAATTTTCCAAAGTGCCATTCCATAGGAAAATTTCCGCACCTCTAGGGCGTCGCGGAACACCCTTGAATGTTGGTGGCTTGGAACTTCAACTCTGGGCTCCCTTCCTGGGACAAGTGACTTGAGCAACAACCTCCCTCTCACTTCAGAGAGCTTCAACCCTGTTCTCAGCGTCTCAATCGTCCCAAGGGCTCCAAGAACTTGAACTCCAAGGAAAGTATGGTTCTTCATGCTAACTTCTGTCCGCTTGCGTACCTCCAACTCTTACGGATGGGTCTGCTTCCAAGGGAGAGTTTTCCTCAAGGTCTTTGACAGCACCCTCCAACCCATTCAAGCGCTTGGCCCAAGATCCCACAGCCTGCCTTGCTACTTCAACGCTGGCATCCAATCATGTCCGAAGAAATGTCTAAGGTTCCATAGAAGTCGTCACTTAGTAGACAGAGTGGTCTGGTAAGGATGTTGTCCTACCGCGGAGTGTAGGATCACTGGTGGCAGGATCGCATGATGGAAATCTCCTGGTGAAGGATCGCCTGGTGGAAGATCGCCTAGGGGAGGAGGATCAGGCAGGATTGGGTTAATTACCCTTTATGCTGCTGCTTGTTCTTCCCTTTCTTGTTCTTCTTTCCTCCCTAAGACGTAAGTTGGGGGTGTGGCTAGAGCCGCTTCGTCGCCTTCGTTCGTCACATTTCCTCTTACGGATGAAACCTGCTCTATACCAACTGTCAGGACTTTTCAATCTTGACAATTACTCCGTGCGGCACTTGACGGTTTATCACAAATTCTGCAAACTCAAGTAAGCCTCACTTATCCGGATCGCTAGAATTAGAAGTAGACAGAACTTTGGAAAGAAAGGAACTTCTATTACTTTGAAAAATATGGATGCCTTTACAAGTAAGAATTGAACTACTCATTAACTACTTAATGCCTAAGAGCTAGTATAATAAAAGTAAACTATACAAGTTCCTAAGACTATGCCTACAAGACAAGCTTCTAGTCTTCCAAAAAGGATCCTAGGATGATCCTAGTATGCCCAATGTGATGACAAGCCTCCCAAAAGGCTTTGAAACTCCTGAAACTCCGGCCCCCACTAACAATTGTAACAGCCTGTTAAACGGCGTAAACTGCCGTAACAGCTGAACTGTGTAACGGTTGCCTGTCAATGCTTGCTGAACTCCCCCTTGGCCTGCTGACTGGCTTGGGGCCGTTCTGCCCCCCTGCGCCTTGCGCGACCTGCTGCTGCAGCCCAGTTGGAGTGGCGTTCAGCCTGGATGGATGGGCGGGACGTCACACTAGCTTTAAAATTTAGGGGTGTTACCACAAAGCATATTAAGAACGGAGATGGAAAAAAAATGACTTAAAAACATAGAAATCAAAACCTTTTATTTATAATGTAAGCACCCTTCTATAGATCGTAATTAATTACTAAAAACAAGTGACTTAATTAAAAAGACAACAACTGATCATGATAGGAAAAAATTCAATCGCTAGTAAGGTTGAGCAATAAAAGGAACATTTTGTGTATAGTTGGATGCTGTGAGTGTGGAAACTTTCTTCATGAGTATTGAATGTTTCTTGTCTGAGGTCTTAGACTATCACGTGTATTTCCCTGTTTACTTAATGCTTTCATTTACGGTCTCCATCATGTGTTTTCACGTAGTTTTCACAGTTTTTAATGTATTGATTATCTTGTAATCAACAAAAATTATTGAAGTTTAGAAGGTAATAATATCGAATTTAAATTTAAAAAGTATTAAAATAAATAAACATGCTTAATATAAATAATGTTGAAGATTAGGACCAATTAGAGAGATAGAATTATCTTCTCTTTGAACCGATAGGTCAAAAGTTCAAACCATAAGAGCAACCACTAACATGACATTGTCATTTGTGCATCACAACCAAATCCTTACTCAAATTCTACTGATGTTAGTTATTATGCAATGACTGGGTTATTTCTTTCAACATATTATAAATGTAATTTTTTGGAATTTCCAAACATGGATAGGGTAGACGTTACTAGGTATCTACAGATGATTCTTGAGAAATATTCTTCATGGGTCTATATTTGGGGGTTGCTGTATGCCTCAGATTATTTGTTTATTATGGTATAAGATTAATGTTCATCTAAAATCCTATTTATCAAATGTTCCCCCTCCCACTTCATCTGCCCATTGGCCCAACCCAAATGCACAAGTGCTCATCCCAATCGTATTGATTGATTGTTTAACAATTTTATGAAAATTAAATAATATGCGAGAAAATTTTATTATACATCTGTACTGTATAACTTAGGCTATAGATCTATATTTGAAATATGACGCATCTGTATTTTCCATATATCATAAATTAGTGCCTCGTCTACGGACTTTCACCATGTTGGTCAAACCTGGATATATAGTTAAACACTAATTAAAAGGTACACAATATCTCAACCCAAAACCCAACATAGTAAGAGTAAAATTTGTGTAATCGCCGCGCTTCAGAATCCTACTTAGAGATGTATTGGTATTGTTGTTGTTATGACGGGGTTCAATGATAGTAGAAAATATGGGATTTTCTAGCCCTATAAACAAGTAAAACGCGATTCATAACTTATTGATCTAACAAAGATGATGGGTTTGAAGTGAGCTAGATGATAAACAAATCAAATAAGAGTTTTTTTGAACCATTTACAAATACATGACACATTTTTTTTGTTTAATTTTAATATGTACTAGGGTTTCTAAAATGTGCTTACTTAACATTCATTATGACGGTGATTTATATTTAATCTTAGGTAAATTTATATTTTAATTTGATAGTAACACAATTAATTGTAATACGCTTTTTGAAAAAAACAATTATCAACTACGCATCCTTCTTATCCTATTTTCTATTATTTCCTATCATTTTAAAAATTTACAAAAAGTTCCGCTGTGTTCTCAAATTCTCGCCTGACAGAGACATAACATTTCAATCTTCCCAATAATCAACTCTATTTTCCTCCACTTTTCATGGTCGAGTATCACTACAGTTATATCACTAGTTACATTATCACTCCTTTATTTTTAAATTTTAAATATTTTCTTTTTCCGGTTTTAATGATTAAAGTTAATCAAAGAGATCATAGTTTTATTTATTTTTCTTTCCAGTTTGTTTATACAGAAAAAAATCATGTGAAATATTGGAAGTAATTTTCATCCACAAAAAATCAATCATACATGGACATGACCAAATAATATGGAGAAAATTAAAAGACCAAAAAACGAACCATATAAAAAGTGTCCATTTATATAAATGAGTATGTATCATCTGTTTGGTGCGTGTGTAGTACTATTTATTAACCCATATACAATGTTTATCATATTCATAAAGTTTTTATATGATACATAGCTACGGACAAATGTACGGGCATGCAACATAAGTATATAACATATCGATCTCAAAAACCAAATAACGTTAATTATATATGGGAAACAAATTACAGTTAAAGTATTCGGTAACAGTGCACTACTTATCAATTTGAACGAGATACATAAATAGTACTGTATCATTACTAATTTTTAGATAGAATACATACTTCAATTTTATAATCAATGTTCAAATTACATAGCAAACTACCACACGGTAAATGTATCCAATCTCAACCAACATATTACGGCAACAATTACTTACTTAATGTATCTAGATAACTACATAGCTACATTTAAACGAGAGGCATAACTAGTAAATATGCATTCAATTTTTTAGATCTGAACGTTAAATTCAAATTTAACTAAAGTATCAATTACATAATAATTTTCACACGAAACGTATTGACATTGATTCTATTATGAGAATCAATTATTTATTTATGTATCTCGCTATAAAATACAATCGTTAATAATTTAAACAAGATACATAAATAGTACATTCTATGTAGCAAAGATACTTCATGATGTATGTTGAATCCCCCCAAAATTGAAAGAATTTTTGATAAACTAGGGAGGAAGAAATTTCGAATCTCAAATTTTCAACAAATTTTGAATCAAAATTGCAGGATCTTCGATGAACTGGTAGAAGAGAAGAAAGGAAATCGTGAATCTCAATTTTTTTTGATACATCTTGATCAAAATTGAAAGGATCTTCGATGAACTTCTAGGTTCAAAAGGAAAATCATTGTCTTAACAAAATTTCATCTCACTTTTGTATCCTTGATAAACTCACCTCGCTACCCAAAATTTCGACATTTTTTAAATCAAATGTGAAAGGTTTCTCGTTGATGGGGGGGAGCAATTCGGGTGAAAATTTGAATTTTCTTCCATTTTGATAGGATTTGCTTTTGTAGGTTGAGAGGAAAAGAAGGAACGTAAGTGTTATGTATGGGCTTTTAATTAATTTTTCAGGATTTGATTCCCTTTAGAGAACAAAAAGATTCTTCTGTATTAGAATAAATGTATCGGATGGTGAACTTAATGTATCGGGAAGATATAGGATAAAATTTTAAGGATTATTTGTAATTTAAAAAAGAGTAGAGATAGAATGTAATTTTACTTTTTATACTATGGGATTTTAGGTAAAGTTTACTAATTTTCTACTAATACCAATATTTAAGTAAGAGGACATACAATCTAACTTTGTTTTAGGCCCAAGGATTGAGCCTCACTCCCATTTCTTACAAGCAAATGACTCATTTGCTTTAGGCCCAAAATATTTGAGACTCAAAATTTATTAAAAGACAGGAAATTGCAAACATGGTAAAATTATTAGAGAAATAACATTAAATGGTATTAGTATAGTTATCTAATTACAGTACATTCCAGGATATAGTTTAGGTTTAGGATCTTTAATTTTGTAATAAATATTTTTTGTATAATTATACAAACAAAAAAAAAAAATTTAAAGTGAAGGTGTACGTAGGTTAAACAAAGTAGTTAACAATAAATTTAGATAATGCCACATTTAAGGTAAAACATTCAAAAAAAAATTCAAAAAAAGAATATACAAACAATTGAAAGACATAAATTATACAATTTTCCTCTTGTATTATATGAATTTGGGATGTATTGCGGTCGTCGTTGCGGCTTGAGAGTTGATATATCGAGTAATTATATATATGATTTTTCTGATTTGTTTTTTGAAAAAAATGATTGAATATATGGATGGTATACGGTTAATTTAGTTATTCTAGTATTTATATACAAATTATTGCAATAATGATAGGATTACATTTTGTGTTTTCAACATTCACTATACAAAAATGCGAGTCAGTAAAAGTAATGTATAGTTAAAATGTATGTATTATAACAAAGTTGTATGGACCAATTATATACAAGTGATGAGATTTTATTTTGTAGAGCAGTATTTGTATATTAGAAACCAAAGTAAGTTGTAATGTAATTTTGTTTAATTACTGATTAAATTGATTGTATAAAATGTATGTCAGTTGTATATAAAATAATTTTTGTTTGTAAATTCTACGATAATGCCTTCATTGGCTATTTTGGTATGCATTTTGAAAGATGGACGATATAAATAGTTACATTGTGTATAGAGGGTATAGTGTTTAAAGAACAAAGCAAACCTAATTGAGTTTTTTTTATACAACAATGCCTCACAGATTATATTGATATGAATAATAAGGATATGAAGAATGATATAAAGTTGACGAACAACATAAACTAATGGTAGACACAATGACATGGGTTGTCAGGTTGTACGTGAGCTTAAAAAACGGCTAACAATAATTTATTTGTATTTTAATTCTTTTGTTTATCTACAAACGATTTTTTATTTGTATTAGTAGGTAGATTGAATATGGTACTTAAAACATGTCAATATCATTGTCTAAAAACCAACTTTGTATATACTACATTTTAAATACAAACTTAATATTACTTAATTCAGTATTTGTTATAAGACTAAAATATACAAATTATAATAAACATTATAAGTCCTAAAGGATAAATAAATACACTTGACTTTGTACCATGTATACAAACTATAATGAAACATATATAATTGGGAGTTTTAATTATATAAGTCAACACTACACCAATTAATTAGTAAACAGGTCATTATATACAGTTACTTAATATTTGTATAACTAATCAGAATATATAGATCCAATAAAACAAGTAATTACAATATAATTTCGGGAATAAATATACATCTACTTAAAATTATTTTTTATTTCTTTCGTTTATAGAAACTCAGGAAATAGATATATGGTCTTGTTTAGTATTAAACATGCAATATAAATATAAAATATGTGAATATACAAAAATTACTTAAACAAAACAACTTTAAAGTATTTGGCCAAAGTAACAAAAATATTCTATCTAAAATGATTTAAAGCCACTCCTCACGATCATGATGTCTTCGGTTCCGTGAATTTCAGATTCAACTATCCTCTGAATCACTGGTTATTGCTTTCCTCTTTGTACCTTCTCGGGGGACAATTTTAATGACGCTTAGCTATGGACGTTGTCAATAAATTTTTCACCCCTTGAACTGGCCATTGGTACAGTTTTTTCTTGGATCTCAATACTTCCATGAATTGTTAATCTTGTACTTGTTTGGATTTTTCATAGAACCCTATTATTAACCCAAACTCTTGAGTTCAACCATTGAAAACGCGCGTAAATTGTAAACAAAAATTGGACATGCAATGGCATACCTATGGTTTCCTCAGATGAAGATGATCCACCATTAAGATTTGAAGAGAACTTATAATATGAATAAGAACGATGATTATTTTAACAAAAAATATGAAAATAACTCAAAAATCACAATACATATACAATTGGTATGTGAAAAAGGAAAACCAATAAAAAAAATGGAAATTCACGGCTAGATTGTGTGGCGTTAACTGTGAAAATAGAAATCAATATCAGAGAAGAGTTAATTTTTTGTCAATTTGTATTTCAAAATCGGATAGAATGAGTGTGATATAGGACGAAATAGGTGGATGGAATAGAAATAGATCGAGAACATTGATTTGTATTACAATATATCAATATCCAAATAAAGTTTTTTACGGTTTGGTTAACATATAGGTGGTGGGTCCCATTAATTATGACAAAAAAAAATAAACTAAATATATAAAGTAATATTATTAAACTATACCCTTATTATATAATTCCTTAATGTTTGTCATCCCCATGTAATTTTTCTTAAAATAAATTTATTTGAAATTAAGACGCAGGCACCCTCAAGACTATGACCGCATTACTTAGGAGACACACCTTAACTAAAATAAGGTTCCTATTACTCTCTCCCTAAACTTCATTTTTTTTTTGTAATTGTACACCTTTGCTTACATTGAACACTCTGTGACTCCACTTAGTAGAGGCGGTGTATATGTTTGAGGCTACGTATGCTAAAAAGGTTTATAGAATTACAATATGATGGATTTTGAGGGGGGGGGGGTATAGAATGTCGGTTAGTTTTGGTTGTGTCTCTGAAATTTTGATCATAGTATAGGGGGGGGTACTTGTGTCTATACCTTTTATTGAATTTTCTTACATTTGAGTAGTACAATATTTTTCATTTAATAATTTCATATTTTCTTTTTACAAATTTGTACAAACGAATATTTATCTAAACTCCAAACTTATAGTCGAAGAAAGTAAATAGAAAATAGAAAAAATTATAGTGATTACAGATCATGGATTTCAGTGATTAACGTAATTTATCTGCCCATGAACTGATTATATACAATGAAATTCTTATTGTTCAGTTGTACACATTTTGAAAATGACTATGTTTGGGAGGAGAATGCAAACAGTCAAAAAACTCAACCAACATAACTGAACAAAAGAACAAAGTGAATTGAGAAGAATGGAATTAGGGAAACATTTAAAACATAATTTCACTTTATTACCCACTCATTTTATTTTTGCATTATTTTTTAGGGTTCCACCTTTTAATAAAGGAAAAGGGTGGGGTCATGGGTCGTTTGGACTTTTTAAAACTTGGAAAATATTGGTGAATGGGGGATTTAGGAACTCTTTGTGTTTTTTTAAAACTGGAAAATAAGATAAAACCACTACAAAATATATTATAATCCCAATATATATTTTTATAAACTTTATATTTATAAAATATTATTTACTTCACACAATCGAGGCTATGCATTTCTTCTTCTCCAAGTGCAAAGTTCCCGTCCCAACCCAGCAGTTTTCATTTTATCTTCCCATACACTATCTTTTAGTGTATCATACATACTCTTTCCCCATCTTAATTCTATTACCCACCCCCCCCCCCAATTAAACTTAAACAAAATGCTTCGAACACTTATCCACTTATCACTTTCTCAAACCACGTTTCTGCTTATCATCTTCCTCAAACTGCCATTTGTGTTTTCTCACTCCAAGTTCAAAGATTTGATCTTTTGTAGGTTGATTCTTGTTTAATGGTATTTCGTTATGGTTTAGCGGTATTGTTGTTTATTTGGTTATAGTAGTGTTATGATTTAATGACTCTTTGTTCTAAACTGTTTTTTTCTTGCATTTTTCGCAGTTCTTTCGTCATTGGCCATTGTGATTTATGTTGGTCATTGTTTATTTGCATGTTTATTGGAGATTTACTCTTTCTGAGTTAAAAACTAGTGGCGATAAAATTTTTTCTTATGGATTATAACGAAGACTAAAACTAAGGTGGAAATAGTAAACCAGCTACTTCTGCTGCTCTAAGAAGTAAGAAAATGAAGGCTGGAAGAAGAAGTTTTGAATGAAAACTTGTATTAAAAAGAAAAAAATGTAGTCAAGAATCTGAGCCTGGGAGATTGATAAACTACCAAGACAGTAGGGCTAATGTTGCTAATGATAAGTTGAGAGTAGTGAAAAAAAAAAAGTCGGGTAGCGAGGGAGCTGGAGTAATAGAGACACTAGTCGAAATGAGCATGATTTTTTATCCTTGCCAATTTATGTAAAACATATATCTAAGGTGGTTGTATAACCTAGGACGTGAGGTAGATGATTTAAGATTGTTTTCAGCAAGATCATATGTAAGATCAGATCACAGTTTATCCCAAGTTTCAGAAAATTCTGATTGCAAGAGAAACTTTATAATGAATGTAAGGGTACTGCTTGGACATTTGAGGCACATTCCGAATTATTATAAGATCAATGGACAAAATTGTCCATTAAATGTTGCTGCAACATGTCACAATGGATAAAACGTTGCATGAAAATATGGTTTGGAGTGAACGATAAGCCTGCATATGTTGCTTACAAGAACTTGTATTGATTAACGGAGATGACTTGTTTAGCATTCCCGTTGAATCAAACTTAACAAAGTTCTTTAAAAGATGTGGAATTTTCATTTCAAGGTGAAAAGGAACAAGGAACATCACTGGTGCAAGTTAATGAGGTTTATAAGTTGGTAGCAAAATTAAATAAATAAGGATCTGAAATTGAAGTGTTCTTTAGTTTGGTTCGTCCACTCGATATTGCTTGCCCATGATTGTTCTAAAGATTTTGGATTCGAACCATATCAAGATGTAGATTGATTTGGATTTCTTTGGAATGGATCCATGGAAAAAGTAGTCCTTTGATTAACGTTGACCCAATTTGAAGAAATCGAATTGATTTGAGGAAACAAAGTGAAATGTATAATGAAAAGAAGAATGCATGTTCTGCGATGTATGAACTTTTCCTGGCATTGCTGGTAAAGGATATGAACTATTTTGTCGATTATGATTAGACTCTTATTTTTTGTAGTTACTTGCTAGCCTTTATTTATTTATTTGTTCTGTAAAGGATTTCAGGTTTGGATATATGAACCTTTTCCTATCTTGGAAAAGTATGACGGCAAGTCATTGGATACTCCATTTCCCATTCCCCGTATTATAAGATGGTACACTTCAAGAGCGATGATGTATATCGTGAAGGTGAATCATTCAGTATAAGGGGAGAGAGAAGTAGAATACAAAGTACACCTTTATTTGATATTATCTAACAATAATTATAAATTAGTGAAATATTGTGTAATATTATATGATATTTTAGATGTGCACTCATTACCTCATCCCTACTGTCTGATGAGATGGAACAGAGTTCATGAAAAATATTGTAGACATTATACAGATGAACGTGAAGTACGCGGTCATTGATGTGTAAAGGCCAAATTGAAGGTGGTGACGTCCTCACTTAAGGTGATGACACATTTGGGTGATCACGATGTACATTGCTTGAATTATGTTCTAGCAGACAAAAAAAATGTACCGAGTACTTCTAAGATGTAAAGTTGAAAAACTTTTAGGGATAGGTTTTATCCTGGAGAAAAATCAATGATTCAAGTTGTTGCATTATTGTACAGGAAGAAAAGTTGAGGAGGAATGAAAAGAAATAAACAAAAAAAAAATTAAGAAAACGGTAAATAAGTTATATTTATTGTTCACTGTCAAGTCACCTATTTCCTAATTTTGTCAAAGTAAAATTAGCATCCCACGTGACATTACAACGATAATGAGACTTTATGGCAATGATGAATACTTTACGAATGAATTGATTGAAGTGAAAATAAGAAAAGGCAGTAAGGTGTAACAATTGCTGATGTTGGTGATGAACTGGTATATGCAATTCCTGAAGTGGCAGTGCTGAGTTGTTGATGAAGTGACAAGTTGGTATGGTGTGGCAGGTGCAGTTGATCAAATGACAGTTGTTGATGTTATTGATGAAGTGGAGATGCACGTTGTTCAGGGCAGTTATTGCGAAAATGTAGGTGCCGGTTGATCCAGTGGCAGTGTTGATGATTTGTGGCAGAGGTAGTGGATCGAGTGGTAGTTGATGTGTTAGAAGTAGCAATTGACGATGTTGCAGTTGGTGAAGTGGATGTTGAGTGGTATTGATAAGTGTCCAGTGGGTAAGTGGCAACTGATGATTGTGATAAAGTGGCAGAAGAGAAGAAGGAGAAAAAGAAAGATGCAATATTGAAGTATATGTCATGAGTATCATTCTGGAACTCAATGATGATAATTAATGGTGACGAAAAAATAATTGAAGTGGTTTGAAGTATTTGACATCTTAGACATTGATTTTTGGTGGTTTTGTTGTTTTGTGGTAAAATAAGTGGTTTTGTGGTGTTGAAGTATCTGTTGTTTTGGCTATTTATGGAGAAAATTGTATATCTGAAAGATTATAGATATTTTGTATATGTTAATGGTGATTTGAGAAACACTTTAACAGTGATTTATTTGAAGTGGTTTTATGAACTATATTTTTATAGTATGTGAATTTTTGTTGCTTAATATGTTTGATCGTTTGTCCGTCAATATGATAGATTGTTATCACTTTTGATTTTAAAAACATTATCGATAAAAATGGAAAGATATTAAAATTACAATAAATATAGAGAAGTATTTTCATGTATTCCGCAAACATTCCCTCCTTACACATTCCAAAAAGCAAACACCAAAACTAAACCACTTAATACAATTTTAAGCAGTTTTCTTTTTCTTTCTTCAAAAAAAAAAAATCAACTTGATTGTAGGTGAATCTCTATGTCATTAAGAATCTTGTGGCACACTAAGGGATTTTGCTGCTCTACGACTTCTTTAAGAAAGTTGCATTAGCAATTCCCAATTTCTATAGTCCTGAGCTTGTAATAATTTAATTTGGAAACGCCTGAAAATTTGATGGGCTATCGTTGATGTTTTTTTAAAGCCACCTAAAAGGAGCATATATCAAATGCACAACTAAAGAATTGTTGACCTGGATTGTATCGGTGTTATGACGTCCTCAACATAGTTGGATAGTTGTAAGACGTTGGGATTTGGATGCTTGAGACATTGTAAAAAAGGGAGGTTTTTAGTTGTTATGAGGGATTGTATTTCTTTTCTACTATAAAAATAGCAGATGTTTACCGTGTGAAAAGTTGAATCGTATTGTTACCGTTGTAAAATTGTACATGTAACTATTAACTAGTTAACAAAAAGTTATAGACCCGTATACAACGATACATCTTCTACGTGTGTGGGTATGTTTCGACCAAAGAGATTTTACACTCTAAACATTAGTAAGGTATATTCGGGTTTATGACTATATTAATCATTATCTATACCTTACTACTAGAAACGGACAGTGATAATTAGACCAAAACTAGGGGAAATGTTAAAAATGACAAAATAATTATTTAATAATTATATTTTTTTTATATTTATCCAATTTAAAGAGTTTTAAAAAACCTATATGATCATGTAAGGGAGTCCACATAAAATTGGGTGTGGGATTTAGAGATATATGGAGGAAGCGGTAGTTATACAATCCCCCAACAATTCTTATAACAATGTTTGTGAAAGCATAAGTATAATGCAAGGAGTACCTTGTTATTGTGTGGAATAACAATAAACATATTTACAACTAAGCAGTGATTATATATGGATTCTACATAAATGGTGTGGAATTGCACAAGGGTGGGTTTTAAAATTAAGTTAAAGATGTTGATTGTTATAACCCACAAATCTTCCTCGTACTCTCTAATCATCCCACCAACCAATTTATGTGGATCGTACATGATATATGGCTTGTTTAAACTTATTTATTGGATAAATATATAAAAAATAAATTTAAATTAACGAATTTTGTCTTTTTTAAATTTCCATATAGTTTGTGATCTGAATATAGTGTGTGATGTCTAGTAGGTTAAAAGTATCGACAATGCTTTTAAAAATATAATTAAACTAAATATACCTAACTAATGTAAGGGGTTAAGCTCATTGATCTACACACACCACACACATAGGACATGCAGTTGATTGATATTAATGGGTCTATATATTTTACTGACAGTAAATCTTACTTATAGAAATTTTACATACTAAACTACGATCTTTTAGTAACTCATTAATGGCCATTAGGATAGAGTGTGCATTAAAATACACAAACTCAGAAATAAACATGTTATAGAGAATGGAGGGGACTCGATAAACCAATAAAGACAAGGTACAAATCTATGTAGTATTTCATGATCTATATTAAGTGCACGAATAATTACAATATAGAGACACTAAATTATCAAAATTTTGTCAGCAAAAAAAAAAACAGTACTTTCCCCAGTAGCTTGCATATAGAGCCACAAACTCAAATCAAGCGCTTTAAGATTGTTGTTGTTCCAACATGTAGTTCTCTTGTGTACGGTTCTCTTACAAGTGAAAATTTGGACCTTATTGTTCTCATGAATTTCACCGACACCTTTGACACGTTTTCTTACACACTTGATATTGACAAGAGGCGGTTATTGTTTAGAGCTTCACATTAAGCAAACTCTTCTGAAAAACAACATTCGGGAATCGCGAAGGACAACATTACAGAATCTAAGAATGTAAAGGAGGTACGATTCAACTTTATACAAAGGAAAAAGAGTAGTCATAAATGCTCATCCATTCCGTTGTCATGCTTCGGATCGCAAAGCGGCCCTCGCTTGAACCAACAAGACCTTGATAATTCGTAATCCCTACAAGACTGACTTTTCAAGTGGGTCCACATTAGGCGGGTAACCACCTGCAACCGCGAAATAGTAAATTCATTATCCTTCTGGTTATGTTCCACATATAAGAATTCTCACTCGAATAATTTTCTTTTTTGGCATTTAGTTTCTGCAGAAGGAAGCATTTGAATTAACCTATTAATTTAAGATATAGGCATGCCATCCTAAACAATTCTTCAAACCTCTTAGTAATCGAATTAAATATTGAGACGGTTATACTATCTTTCATCTATCAAAACATAGAAATTAAGTAATCTCGGCGATACTGTGGTCATCACATCAAAATTTCTTGCCAGGAAAATGTAATCTGACTCTACTTCTCAAAACCTATATCATACTCAAGGGTGACGAATGTCGTGGGAAATTTTTTGTGAAATCTGACAAAAAATGTCAAGTCTTTCCAAAGAATAAGCCTTTGCCGCATTGTTTGTAAAGATTTAAAGGTTAATCTCCCATGATGATTTACGCAGAGTTTCACCGAGGTGCCTCATTACAATATCCATGGTGAGCATGATTGTAAAACGTGTTGCAATGTCGTTGGTGATGCTCTTGTGTCTTCATGAGATAAAATACAAGCTGATCATCAACCACAATCTCTTATCTTCTCAAAGAAGAATGTCCCACGATGCATTACTCTCTTAACCACCACACCAAAAAAAGGCACGTCGTATACATGATTCTCTGTATATTGTGCAACAGCACTCAACAACACGCCTCGTATTTATTCTGTAAATGAGTGTCATCAAACCACAATTACCTTTTCATGTGAGCAACTCCCGTAATGCAAAGCATGAAGGCCAAGAAATCATACATTGAACTTAAGGCTACCTTGTTTACAATGATAAAAATAGATCGAACCACATTAAGTGTCAACAAACATGTAGGAAAAAGTCGGTAATCATGAATACCATTCTATGTGGTCCCTTGGACCCTCTCCTGGAACCCATAACTCCCTTCCACACATTCGCCCTAAACTTTGTTTTAACAATAATAAAAGGAATTAAACATAATCCTTGGAATTTCCTTTAACATTTAAAACTCTTGCCAAACACGATAATATTTACACAAACTAAAGTAATGACTTTGATTGAGAGTTTTCTATGGCTACTATTGGCATGTTTAACACCACAACTATGGGTCGCCGATGTTACTTATAGATACGAAATCTATCCGAATAATCATTACTTTCTTCGCCGCGACATCCATGCACAGTTGTGAAGTACACATTTCACCTTTAAATATTTAGTACAACTCCTCAAAGTAGAAAAATCAAGACTTTTTTTTATCACCCGCTTCAGCCAATAACAATTGCAAACTTATTCTTGTTACTGAAAGTTTTGATTTATGCATAAATAGTTCCATCGAGGAAGCAATGGTTGGACGTGATTTCAATTCTCTCATCCCTATTTCTTCACAACATTGATGCTCGGTATTTACAGCATTCTACCGAGTATTTTTCCACATTAATGGATATCATGTATATTCATTGAATGATCACCTAGACTTTCATTTGAATGATCACCCAATTTTCAAGTTCAATAGAATTATTTGTCATCGTCAAATGAAATTTGTTTCTCAATTGGAGGTCTCGCATTGATATGTATCCTCACTGTACACCTAGAGCCCTCACTGCAATTAACATGTACAAGCTAACGTGCCAAGCACTTTATGAATGTGGGGATGTATTTTTCCCTCGCATTCATTGGATAAGCTAACACCAGTATTTGGCTCACAAGTAACTCACCGGCCTCAGTTACGCTTCAAATCATATCGTCCTATGAAAACCATTGCGACGCAACACATTGGCACGGTGTCTTACTAAATATTTTGTTGATCAAGATTTAGTAGTCTCCTCTCATTCCTCCCATCCATTATCCAGCAGCAGAAACAACATATTTAAGATACTGCCATTATAGGACTACAAATATCATAATAGATTTATAGGATCAGCCTATGAGTACGAATCCATAAGAAAATGAGGACTAGATGAAACTGGTTTCAAAATCAGCTCCTGCAAATGGCAAACATTTTTTTAATGTTTTTAAATACTAAAAATGTATAATATAATGAGTTATCAAGTGATGATAAATGGAAGATTTCTCAAAACTCTAAATGGTGGAAAACCAATTTTTAAGATTGGTTGAAAAGAAATGGAGGTAAACATAAATATGGCGTAGGATATGATGATAATTTTACCTTGGAAATTGGATATCACTGTCGGAAAACTCGCTAAATCGAACAAAATCGCACCAAACAAAAATGAGTTGCAAGTGTTTCCATTTGGAGACTTTTTTCTTTTATAAATATTAGAATTCGAAATTAAATTATATTTATTCCAAATATGTTGGAAAGGGGGGGGACAACGTTGAGATAGGAAAGTTGGCGGGGTCTTTTATATGTGCCAAGTAGAGCATATTAATGAAGTCATTAATGGTGGAATACAACTAATTTTCAAGACTTGTGATGTTTCCAAACATGGAAATCTTTTCTTTGATTGGTTATAAGACATAATTCAATGTTTTCCAAACATGAAATCTTTTCTTGATGGTTAAGACCAAGACATAATTCACACAGGATGTTAAAAAGGGTGAGATCAGAAAGGATTGAGTTCTTCACCCGGGGTTTTTGTAGCACTTTTTTTCTATGGGGGGTGGTAATTAATGAGAGTATATTTTTCCACACACTCCACAAAAAAATAGAGCGGTGGAAAGGAAGCACAGACCCACATACTTGAAGTAGCTAGAGCCATTGGTTTCAAAGGGCTATCTCCCATCAAATCTTGAAAGTGAATGTTCTGTTAGCTGTGGGTGTAACTTAATCAACAGAATGTTTTCTCGTGTATGGCAAGGATTGATCACCTTATAAGGTTTTTTCTTCAAAATTGCACCAAAGTTAGATCACTTGAGAACTATAGGGTATTCTTTGCGATGCCACAAAGCTTGTGTGAAATAAGAATTAAATTCTTGTTACGGTAGATCTTTGTGTAATGAGGGTATTCACTTAAAAGAATGGATATTTGTTGTTACAACATGAGAACATAGGAAGATTTATGGTAAGCAAAGAGTGGACATTCAAAGAAATTGTATTCATTCAGTAACTTTCAATCCCAATCAGTCCCCATTCATTGGACCTCTCTTACTGATTGATGATGGTGGGAATCTCAAATGTTGAGAAAGATTATGCACGGATATTTCTGAGCAAGAAGGAGACACCAATGAGAAGAAGATGAATACAAATGGTGATGTAGAAGCAAATATACAGGTCAAGATATGTTATACATGTTGTGAATCCCCTGCTAATGCATAACCATTGTTCCGTCAAGACATTCTTCCAGAACATCTCATCTCCAGTTTGGGATGAAGGATTACATCACTTTTGTGGACTGCTTCATTGCATCCAATTCACTAGCTAACATGTGTCCTATGATCATTATCAACTACATATCAGGCCTATTTCAGTTTCTATGGACCTACAAAAACAAAACCTAAAACCAAAAATGAGAAGTTGTAGGGATCATTGATAGGGAAACAATGACAGAAGAGGAAATTTGTTGCTTGGAGAAAAAAAGGGTACATGGAAGATTGTGGAGGTTGCCACCAGTAAAGAATGCAATAGGAGCAAGTGGGTGTTTAAGATTAAATACAAAGCTAATGGAGAGATGACAGGTTTGAAGCTAGGCTTGTGGTAAAGGGATACATTCACACTGAAGTATTGAGTATCAGGAGGACCTTTTCACCCAACTGTGAAAATGGTCACAGTGAGATCAATTCTAGGTATTCCAGCAGGCTCAAGGAGGATAGTATACCAAATGGAGTATTCAATGTTTGATTCAATGTGACTATTTGAAGGGGTGTATATGGAGTTACCAAAAGGTTTATAGTCAAGGAGGACACAAAAGTTGGTAGCTTATCAAAACATTTTCTGCCTAAAACAGGATTCTAGGGCAGGATGGAAAATTGACAGATGCCAGTGGTGTTCTTACGCTTACCAAAGTCAATAGTCCTCCACTGTTTACCAAGAGAAAGAGGTCAGCATTGGGGATTTTATAGTTAGTATTTATGTGGATGACTTGTGCTCACAGGAAATGATCACTCCACTCTAATTCAACAAACCAAAAAAATATCTTATAACTTCATTTTCTGATCAAGGAATTAGGGGAATTAATATACATTCTTGGCATTGAGTTTTGTATCAATAAAGGAATTTGATGAGCACACAAAGTATGCATTGGATCTTATCCAAAAGATGATAAAGCGGGTTTACAGGGCCAACATCAGCCACACCTTTGGAGAGGAACATGAAGATTACAAATGCTGAGGTTCAAAGTGATGAGTTGATGAACTGCTAATTGGGTTGATCCATCCCTTTTTGTCAACTTTAGCTATTCAATTTCTACAAGCATTTTAAAAAGGAATAGTAATTGGAGTTGAAAATAAAGATATAGTGGTTGGCCAAACTTGGTACTTAAGATTTGCAACATTTTTGACTTTTTCTATATTACCGATGTCATAGGGACATAGGCATGGTTTTATCCTTCTATAAATAGAGAATTCTGCTCATTTATCGAACACACCAAAAATTTGAGAGAAAAAAACCACTTTGAGGAGCAAAGTGAAGGTATTCATTAGACTATACAAGAAAATATAGTCCGTGAAGAAAAAATAGAGTTGTGAGCAATATTTTAGTAAGTGGAACAAAAAAAGTGGTGTTGTCCTTTTAAGCGTGTGCAGGTAAGTTGAGTATGTTATTAATGACAACCACTGTGTAAAATTTCCTGTTTACTATAGTGATTCAAGTGTTCCTCTTGGCCCATGGTTTTTTCCCTTATTGAGAAGGGTGCTAGTAAAATCTGGGATGCTATTTCCCATTTATTCCCATACTTTTTACTATATATTTGTGTGTTATTGACGTTTTCCCAAACAAACTGGTATCAGAGCTAAGGTTTTATCTAAGTATGCTCTTGGTTGCCGGAACAATCTGAACTTCAACATCAGAAAAGATTTTCTTTGATTTGCGATAACAATAGTTTTTGGGGGAAAACGATAGAACCAAACACAAGTAGCATGGTTACTTGAATGGTGTTATATTTTGCCATTGGAAGGGGAAATGGAAGATCTTTTTTATGTTAAGAAAGAAATTTTACAAAACAGTATTTAACCACTGTAATGCCTGATAAAAAAATTAGATGAGGAGTGGAATGATTGTTGCACAGACAGGTTTGTGGATTCATTAGGCAAGGGTTACAATAATGGTTGAACCATAGTTATGGGGCACATGATCGAAACCCTATGGGAGCATCTTGAAGTTTATATGCTCGGAAAACTAGCAAAAAACAACAAACCAGGTTCTTAATAAAGCAGATGTTGAGTTTAATATCATGATGGTTCCGATGACAGACCATATGGGAATAATTTTCAGGGGATAATGAATCAGTTTCTGCTATGTGGCATCAAATTCAATGAAGAAATTCAAGGCTGGCTTTACTTGTTCCCTACAGGACTCTTGGGAAACAGTTAGCAACTTCATTGTCAAAATTCTGTCGGATTGGTGTGATCTCTATGGATTCCGCAAGAGTAGTGTTGAACGAAGAGAAGAGAAGAAAATCTCTAGGTCTTTTTCGTCGGATGTCCTGATAACTGGCCCCAGGGGGAGAAAAAACAAAAATCGTCTGGTACTCATTATAGAGAACAAACATTGAGCAAATTCAAGGACAACTTAAGGATATTGAGTGTTAATTTATATGGCCTCCTAGGGCACACGAAGGAAGGTTCTGAGGAAGTTGACGAGGAGACAAGAACAAAGAGGAAACTAAAGAAGATTGCATGAAAATTTCCTCGCCACCGTTCACCACCGAAGATCTTCTTACCGGTTCTTGATGAGGACATGTAAATATTTTGCTTGTGAGGGGTGAAGTTGGGGATTGTGGTGAAACTGGTTCCACATAGCATGTGAATTAAAATGAAGGCTTTTTCTCTTCCTATACTCTGGCTGATGTTGGAACCTTGAGTATGGGTAATGAGCATTGTCTCTCTAGGGTGGTTGGTACAGTTACAATTTGTTTGAAAACTAGTGTTGGAACTAAACTAGTCTTGACAAGTTGAAACACGCTTCTGATGTTCGGCCAGCACCTAAATATGTTGGTGCTCGGTAGATGATGAAGGAAGTTAGTTACCATCGGTGATGGAAACATGGAAGCTCATTAAGGGTTCCTTATTTGTGGATCATGGTAACAAACGTCGTGGTCTATACTGGACTACGGCATTGCTTGTATTGAACGATGAATGCGGTGAGAGAGATAACTTCTCAACGTTATCGATATATGGCATAGAGGACATAAGGCCCACATTAGCAAGAAGGGACTTATTGTACTAGCCAAGAAGAAAATTTTTTGTTAAAAATTTCAAAAAGTGCTAAATTAGAAAAGTGTAAGCACTGGCTTGGATGGTAAACAAAATAGAGTTTCCTTTAAGGTCCTACCCCACTTCGAGACAAGAAGAGTTGCTTGAGGTGCGACAATCTCATTTATGTCGGTCCAATGAAGACAAAAAAACATTGGGTGGTTTGCCACTCTACTTGATGATGCTCGAGAAAACTTTGGGTCTATTTCTTGAGAAAACTAAAGACCCACAGTGTTAAGTGTCTTCAAGCAGGTCCAGCTTCATTTGAAGAAGAAACGGAAGAAAACTGAAATGTATTTGTACTGATAATGGTGGTGAATATTGTGGCCCATTAAGAATACTGCAAGCATAGGGTATTAGACACCAGGAATACTCCTCCCAAGAGCTCCTCAACTTAATCGTTGGTTGATAGGATAAACAGGAACCTGTTGGAAAGAGTTAGATGTTGCTTTCTGCAAGCAAAGTTGCCAAAACTCATTTTGGGGTGAGCCTTTATTGACGTGTACATGTTATTTAATCTATCTCCTGTTGTTACATGGCAACGTGATGTTACCAAATAGTGTTTGGTATGGAAAGGATGTTTCCTATGGGCCCATTTGAGGAGTATTTGGTTGCAAAAGTTTTGTACAGATGCTAAAAGATGAGAGTCAAAGTAAGATGCCAAGGAAAAGGTAAGGCATGTTCATTTGATATGGCCTAGATGAATTTGGTTACAGGCTATATGATCCCATTGAAAAGAAAAATTCTGAGAAGGAAGCCGTGTATTATTTCATGGAGAATCAACAATTGAAGTTGAAGTAGTGGATAAGGCGGAGGAAGAAGGTAGAATCTTTAAGTTTGATGTATAGTTAATTCATGATGAAGTTCTAACACAATAGCATGATGTTGTTGGGCTTGTAATTATGGTGGTGATGTTGATAATAACAATGATGATCCTGTTACTCATGAAGTTGTGGACGAATCCAAATATTAACCCAATAAGTATGTGTTATCACGGACGGCGGGAGAGAGGGGAGAAACTGAATGGTTTATGAGGAGGAGGCCATGACGATGAGCACAGCACAATGGATAAATGGTGGATGAAGCCATGCCAAGATGAGATGAAGTCGCTGCATGAGAACCACATTAGGAGTTAGTAAAATTCCAAGGGAATGAGAGATTGAAGAACAAGGGGGTTCAAAGTTAAAAATGGAAAGATGAAAGAGCACAAATTGAAGACCAAGGTTACCAAGCTAGATGGTTCTTTAAGGGAATTGGTCAAGGAGGGTATTGACTTTGACGAAATTATTTTCTCCTGTTGATGTCCTTGATTCGCACAGTCTAGGTTTGGCTGCTAGTCTTAATTAGAAATTGAGGCAAATGGATGTGACGATGACTTTCCATCAACGGTGACCTAGAAGAAGAGATTATATGGAACAACCTCAGGACTCAAAGTAGATTACCATACCTCCCCCAACCTCTTATTTAGCTCCCTATTTGGTAAAGAAAATTTGTGTGCAAACTCAAAAAGAGTCATATGGCCTAAAGAAAGATCCTAGACAGGGCTACAAAGAAGTTTAAATATCTTATGGAGGAGCAACGCTATACGAGACTTCTTCAGATCATTTTGTATTTGTACAAAAAAATTTCACAACCATGATATCATCCTTTTGTTTTAATTGGGATGATATGGGATTGTGGGCAAGAATACTTCCAGATTGCCGAGCTGAAGGAAGGTGTTGTAAGTCTTTTTCATGAACAGACTTGGGTCATGCCAACCAGCAAAGTTTGGGCATGAGACTTACTCATCTCAAAAGATGAAAGGAAGATTTATTGACCAAAAAAGAAGTACATGAAACGTGTACGACAGTGTTTTCAATATGAAGATGGTAAGCATTTACTACACCTTGATGGTCATAGAAGTTGAGCAAGAGATGTGTTCCTTTACAGCTAGGGAGGAAAAAGATGAACATGGCCAAGTCCATATTCCTCCGTGCGTTCGGAAGTCTTCTAATTATGCAATGGATGCACTAGCCCTGATATTTGCTCACGCAGTGGGTGTTAGTGAGTAAATTTCGAATCCGGGAAAGGGAAAGGAGCATTGGGAAGCTTTGAAAGTGGATACTCATGGTATCTTAGCAAAAGCTCAGATGAAGTCTATGTTTAGGAGCCTCAATCAATCTTGAAGGATATACAAAATTCTGATTATGGCAGGTGACCTTGATAATAGAAGAAAAAATTCCACCATGGATATTTATTACTTGTTCAGGGGGATATATATCATCGGCAAGCGAAGTTGCAAAAAGTGTGTTGTTTGGACTATCTACAACTGTTTGAGTTGAGAGTATATTGCGGCTACTGAAGACCGGCAAAGAGATGATAAGGCTGTGTGAAAGATATTGTTCAAGGAGCTTGGTTTTAATCAGATGGAAGGTATATTGTCTATTGTGACAGCCAGAGTGCAATAGATTGAGTAAGATTCATGCACCATGCAAGAAACAAAAACACGACGTTTAAGATATCACTAGATTCGTGAGGGTAAGGTGGAGAAATAGCAAGGAAAAAAGTGGAGAGGGAATATTTACGTCAAAAAGATCAATAAGTGAAAAAATCTTTGATGCGATATGCTGACCAAAGACGATAGCCAAAGACAAGTTCGAGGTTATGCAAAGAAAGTCGGGGTTATGATCTCTCCTAAAGAAGATGAAGATACCTTCTCCAGTAAATGGGACTGGAGGAGAGATTTGTGGAATCCAATGCCATTTTTGGTCAACTTTATCTATTCATTGTAAAAGCAATTGTAAAAAAGGAAGAGTAATGGAAATTGAAAATAAAAGATGTAGTGGTTGGCAAATGGTAAGATTTGCACCTTTCATTTTTGGACTTTTACTATAAACCTATGTCATAGGACTAGGCGTGGTTTTTCCTTCTATAAATAAAGCATTCTTGCTCATTTATAGAAAACACACCAAAACTTGAGAGAAAAAACCATTTGAGGCAAAGTGAGGTATTCCATTAGGGACTTACAAGAAAAGGAAAAATAGTACGTGAAGAAAAATAGAGTCTGACGATATTTTAGTAAGGTGAAACCAAAAGAGTGTTGTTACTTGAGGTTGTAGTAGTCACTTTGAGTAGTGTATTCGTGACTACCACTGTGTAAAATTCTTACTATAGTGATATCAGTGTTCGTCTTTGGCCCATGGTTTTTTTACCCTTATTGAGAGGGTTTCCACGTAAAATTTTTGGTGTCGCTATTTTCATATTTATTTCCGACTTTTACCCATATATATTTTGTGTTTATTGCATTTTCTCAACAAATTGATTGTACACAGGATACCAAACGGTTGATCAGGAAAATTCTCTATCTCACCAAACACTAGGCCTAATATTAATTATTTTTTTTAATGTCTGAGCCAATTCCCTTACCCAAAAACAGAAATCTCTCATTGGAATGTGCCTAAAGCGTGGTTGAAAATATATCAAAAGCACCAGGTCTTAGATACCCATGAATCGAACAAGCAAACAAACCTCATCTGGCTTGTGTAATGCAGATTGAGTTGAATGACCAATACCCAAGAAGGTCATTAACTGGTTACTGTTGAAGTATGGAGAGTCATTAATAGCATTGAAGTCGAAGAAGCAGAGCATAGTTTTGAGAAGTTCTGCAGAGGCAGAATACAGGAGTCATGAAACATTGATATCTAAAGTAGTCTGGTGACAAATTTGTCAAAGAGTTGGGGTTAGGTGAGTGAGACAAAAACAATTACATTGTGACAGTAAGGCTCCATAAAATAGTAGGCAATTCTGTCTTCCAAGAAAGTTACCAAGCATATCGAGATTGATTGTCCTTTTTTATTCAGGGAAATAGTGCAAACAAGTTTATTAAGACACAGTTATATCAACACCAAAGATCAATTATTGATTATTTATGGACAAAAGCATGGGAACTGCAGCATGATTTCTTGTTAGCCTAGCTAGAGTCTTGAAGTTTTCAATACATCCAGCTTGAGGGGGAAGTATTGAAGATAAGAAGCAGTTAAAAGTTAGTTAGGAGATAGATTAATTAATTGTAACTAATTCATCAGTTAGTGAGCTATTCTAGTTAGTTGGTTGGCTAGTTTAATCAGTCTGAAAAATTAGTAGAGGGTTAAGTGTAGATTGTTGATTCCATCCTGTATACCTGCTACTGATTAATTCAGAAATCAGTTCATTCAAATACAAAAATTCCCAAAGTCTTCTCGTTCTAAATTCTACAGATTGAAAAATTAATTAATAGTGAAATCCTTCTGTGAAAACAATTCGAAAATTACAAACCCTCATTCTAAAAATATTTCACCACCGTATGACTTAATGACTACGAAATACCTTAAATAGAAAAATCGAAAATCATCCATAGTGATAATACCAACTATCTCAAAATATGTTCTTAAAACACTAGCTAATAAAAATATTGTGTATGAAATATGAATCTAGATTGTGTAACAATATTCATAATGAATATTACCAATGTAACGAATAAAATGAATATTGAAAAAAAATAAGAATCTAACTAATGCATGCAAAAATTGTAATTTAACGAAATGACTATTTAATCCAAAGGAACAAATTTCAAATGTATTCAACCAGCTGTGACAAAAATTAATGCAATTATTATTATCATAAAAAATTCTAAATGTTGACAAGTAACGATAAGTACGGACCGCAAACTTATTTAAAAATCATAAAAAAGATATTTTGAAGTAAGAGAGTATGAAATAACTAGAACTTAAAAGTTATATTGAATTTGTAAAATGTTAGGCCCAAATAATGTGTCCCAAGAGGTTCTTGTGAACATAAAGCATATCAAAATCCATTGAGCCAAATAAAATTCCTTTAAACTTGTGAGTAACTTATGGATAACCCATTCAATTTTACAAAGCAATTAAAGGAATGATTCGGTTCTTACCTTTAGAAATTTTCAGGGGTGTTACCACCAAAAGAATCTTAAGGACCTGAGGATGGAAAAAAACTAACTTAATAACGTAAGGAAATCAGAACCTTTTATTGATAATATAAGACTCATATAGATCGATAATGATAATAATAAACAATGGGCTTTTAATTAAGAAGACAAAAATGATCATGATAGAAAACTCAATCGCGGTAAAGTTTCTCTAAGCATAGCTTCATTTTTTTAAGAACTATTTTATGATTATAAAACTCATGATACAACTCTGAGTTCAAGGTCATCTTCTTGTGGCTATGGGGAACATTTTCTGATGCTCGATAATAAAAATAGAGCTTTGTGTTTCTTTTTTAACCTGCTCACCGTAATATTAATGTCAACTCTGCTCCTCCATATGTTTATCTTGGGGTAGTTCTGGCGCAGGGTTGCAAAATCGTTGAATTAGTACTCCTTTTTTCTCTTTCTGTTATATGTTTTGCAATTCTTATGGAGATCTTCGAATACCTTAAAATCATTGATTTGCTCTCAACATAATGCGTTCGCGTCCTCTAGTTTCACGTGAGGAATTTTTCAATATATTTATTCTATGCTTGTGGATCATAGGAACATGGTTTTCCACCACTTGTGATAAGGCATCACACCATCTGCTCCAGTCCGATTTGCAAACTCTCATACATCATGAAACAAAGTTTTTTATTTTTTAGAAACTCATAGCATGGCTCCATCAGACTCAATGAGCTTTGTTTTTGAATTTTTTGCTTTGCCTTTTTTGGTCTCATTTTCCATTACATAAAGAAAAATGATATAATAAGAAAGTAAATATCTTGTTGAGAAGGGTTGCGCAATAAGAGGAACATTTGGTAATTTTAGTAGGGTATGAGTGTTTCTCACGAGTAGTATTGTAATGTTTTCTTGTGACAAGTCTCGCTATCACGTGTATTTTCATGTTTACTTAGCTTCTATTGTTGGTCTTGTTATTCACGTGCTTTTTACTTATGTTTTAACATTTTTTAATGTAACGCTTACTTATAACTCAAAACACAAATTATGAAGTAGCAGGCAATTATATCGAATTGAATGTTAAAGACATAAAATAAAATAAACAATGCTTACTATAGTGATGTTGAAGGTAGACAATTAGAGAAATGGTAGATTTATCTCTTTTGTAAACCTATAGGTTACCTGTTCAACCATAATAGCAACCACTAAAATGGAATATCAATTGTGATAACAAACAAATCCTTATCAAAGTCTACTAATGCAGTTATTAATGTAATGATTGGCTTATTCTTTCAGCATACTTAAATGTTAATTCTTTTGGAATTCAATCAAATGGGTAAGATGTTACTTGGTCTTTGTATATATGATCCTAAGATATATTTTTCTGGACTATTTGTTGGGGTTGATATGCTAAGAGTATTTGTTTAGTTGATATTAATGATTCATTTTCAACTCGATTCATGTTTATCATGTCCCCCGCCCCTCTTAATCCCTTACATTGGCCACACTCCAAGCACAAGTGATCATCCACCTGTTTAATTGATGTTTAAACACTTTTTATCCAAATTAATAATACTCGATAAAATTGTATTACACATTGTCCATGTATAAGCTTAGGCGATAGCATCCTATATTGATACGAAAGTAGGGTATTTCATCTATCTATCTATAATGTTAGTGCCTCAATCTTACTTGAACTTACCTTTTGATGATGATTTCATTTCTCGCATAATTTTCACCATGGTTCGTCACTAAGCTGGATTATATATTTAACAAAATTTAAAGGTAAACAATCTCTAAACCCGGACCAATACATAGTAAGAGTAAAATTTGTTATATACTCGCGCGCTGTAAGACTCTAATTGAGAGTTTACCGGGGTATTTGTTGTGTTATGGACAAGGTCCGTGATAGTTAGAATAGATATGAGATTTTATAGCCCTGATAGATATAACAATGGGTTTTTAATTCTTGATCAAAGCGGTGGGTCAATTACCTAGTCGATACACAATTTCATAAAGTGTTTTTCTGAACCACGGTTACAAATATCAGGTACATTATTTTCGTGTATACATGATTTCTCAATTTTGATTGAATTAAGAAGCATGATGAGTTTTTTTTTATAATTGATAATAACCAATAAAATTGTGAATCAATAACTTTACAGACATACCAATATTTAAGAAAAGATTGGACATTAAAACTAACTTTGGTTTAGTCCCAAAGGAGTATTGAGGCATCACCACGATTTCACAAGCACAATGAATCATTTGCTTAGGCCCAAATATTGGACTCAAAACTTATTAAAATATTCTATTTGGAAAGACGCAAGCACACTCCAAGACGATGATCGACATTTCATAGACAGCGTTAACTAAACGACGTCATTACTCCCTGAAACTCATTTCTTTCTAATGTTGTACACATTTTGTCTTACATGCACACTCTGACTCACACTTAGTTAGATGCGCGCGGATATGTTTGGAGGCTAAAATATGCTAAAAAAGTTATAGATTACATAATAAAAGATTAGGGGGGTAATAGGCCTTAGTTTAGTTATGGTGGCGTCTCTAAAAATTTTGATCATAGTATAAGTGGGGTACTTGTGTATATCCCTATTTATTTAGTTTTTTCGTGAACATTTGAGCAGTAGTACAATATTTCGGTTTAAGAAATCCAATGTCTTTTTACAAATTTGTACCAAGCTATATTTATCTAAACTTCGAACTTAGTTGAAGTAAAAGTAAATAGAATGTTATATTATTACAGAGCATGGATTTCACGTGATACGTACGTTTATCTGCACGAAATGATTATATAATGAATTATCATGTTCAATTGTACACATTTGAAAAGAACATGTTTGGCAGAATGCAATCAATCAAAAAAATCTTATATAACATATGAATAAAAAAGGAAACCAAAGGTGACTTCAGTCCTAAGAATCAAAATTTAGGTAGTTATTATCTTTCCTACATCTAATCTCCCCATATCAATTCCTCGTTGTGTGGGAGGGGAGGGAGTCATCAAATTTTCTAGCATATTTTTAAAAATAATGTCATCGCGGATAGAAAATAAAGATCCCTCTTATACAAAGGCAAAATGAGTGATGAAAGACAGGCACTGTCCCATTCCAAAATTTTCTAAGCGGAAGATATGAATTCTTATTTTATTGCGTATAATGTTGTTAGCGTTGATGAGATTTTTTAAGGTCAATTCTTTAGTGAGAGAACAAATTGGGAGATGAACATAAGGTCAAAAGACTCTCAAGCACAAAAGTGAGTTGAAAGCTTCGTTTAACGAATTAAGAGTTTTGATATAAGATACTACCTAGGTATAGTTACAAACATCATATCTTTCAACATATACTGAATTAGGGGTCCTTTCTGTAAACTATCAATTAAGGTCTATGGTCTTTTTTCCAACTTGTCAAGGCTTGAATCATTAGAAGAGTTCGGAGGTAAAACCAAGTGACCATTTAGCAAAGATACCCACAACAGAGTTTTCACAGTAGAAGATTACTATCGTAGTGTTAACTAGTAGAAAAATTTATGAAAGTCAAAATTTTGGTTCAATTTTATCGGTCGTAGAAAGAAACTTTTAAAGGAACCCAATGTAGGGCAAGTTAGAATAATTTCTGGCTATGGGCCTTAAAATTTTATATGAAATCTACAAATAGAATCTACGGGTTGAAGATCAAACCACGAACTGTAGATGACCTCGTGGAAGGTTTTGATAGCTTTAATTTGTTTTTCTTTGACTTTTCCTTACTTTTCTAAGTTCAATTTTAGCTTATCGTATTGGAAATTTCACAAGGCCCCTTTTTCTTTTGTTTCGACGCTCTCAAACTCCCTAGAGTCAAAAAAGAAAATTGCAAGGAGACAAAAATCTGAGGTTATTAAATGCTTCTAAACAAGTTCTTCTTCAACGATTCTTCACAAAACTTATTCTTATGAATGTAAGTCTAATTATAGTGTTGGGACTAAGTTCATCTCACGCCCTACCATCGCAATTCCACTCAGTAAGAGTTTAATAGATTCTACCCTCAGGTTTCATGGAAGTCTTGATATGAATTTATTTTGTGGTTCTCAATTATTAGTTCCTATTTATCAGAATTTGCACTATTTTAGGCAGTTTTGATGTTCTACAGTTGTTGTTACACTGGTATGTTCCACATGAAACCTTATTTATTGAGTTTGGCTAAAAGTATCAGCCAGTATTTTTCTTGCAGGTATTTGGAAAATTAAAGTGAGTCCAAAAAAGAGTTTAAATCCACTTTATGAGGAAGAGTTTAAGCGGACTTCTTTAATGTGCACACATTGATGTCTCCCCCTTACTTCCAAAGCCTGAGGCAGAGTGACCATTAAAACCTACTCCATGTTCATCACCTTGGAAAAAACATAAACACATCCATCTGAAAAGAAAGGCCAATAGTGTATAGCAGCAAAGAAAGTGCACATTATAACAGTAACCATCTTTGCAACAGATAAAGGAAAGGTTTAAGTCGAATGAATTAAAGACACCTAAAAATAAAACAATGCTTACATATATGACCCAATAGATGAATTGATAGAAAGAAAGGAAGAGACAAAGACTCACCCCAACCTCAGCTCAACTCAAGAATACTCAACTCAGGAATACGTAACTCTAACGAAAGGATACTCAATTCAACTAAATATGAAAGTGATGATGAACATGGCGTAATATATATGAAGTTTTTAAAAACCCAGTAAAATAATAATCAAAAAAACATATAAAAATACGAAAAATAAATTTTTGCTTAAATTAGGAGATTCTCTAACCGACAACAATCACTATGAGGCTACGTGAAGATAAAAGTGTCTCGCCCACGTGCTTTAGAACGTCTATACCTTGCTGAGTATAAGACATTTAGTCCAACTAAGTGGATCCCCTAAGGTATGCTTAAAAACAATAAGGAATCATCTAAAAAAGTATAACCTTTACCAGTTGGCAACATGGTTTATAAGGATTTTGAGTGTTTGAAATCATCCCATATCGATGTTATAATAATGCCAACAAGATATAAACTCATGCTTTCACGCCCCGAGCTACACCCTAAACATTGGCCAGCACTCTAGAAGCATTACTTGTTCCAAGGCAAACCCTTGCATGCTTCAACTCTTAGCGGACAAAGGACTACATCAACAAAAATGAACTCATAAGTTTAGTGAAAGCTGATTACTGTTAAATCTCAAATCGATATTAGAATATTTTTGAATAAAACATTCACTGGCCCAAAGGGCAAATTGAGTCCAACTATTAACAATGGGGGAAATGAAAAAGACTCATTGATATATTTGTCTATCTATGAAGCCTACTAACTGAGATGGATGTAAGGACAAGACTCACGGACATTACTAAGAATTAAACAATTAAAGATTAAACGCAATATGAAACCATCCGGAAAGAAAGAGGCTCAACAACTCTAGCATGGAACACAACTGGTTAACGAGCAGCGATGGATGATACTAATTCTATATTTATTTGCATCATAAAAGGCAGGTCAACGATATCAGTACATGGAAGTACGAGCATGGAAGGAAAAATTTAAACAGGAATAAAATTGACTGGAATGAAGAAAGAACAACTCAAAGTCAACTCAACTCAATTCAATATAAAAAAAAATGTACAGATGCAATTATAAGAAAGCTCTAAAAAATTAGGTAACAACTCAATGTAGTCAGCTACAAAATAAAAGTTTGTATTGTAACAAATACAAAATAACTCATATGGGAAACTTTAATAACTGCCAATAAGCACTAAGAGTTATGTGATGATACAAACGTATCCACCTACGCAAACAGAAATGTCATGTACCTTGCGGGCGTATAACGACATTCAACTAAGTGGATCCACTAAGTGATTCTTAAAAAGCAATTAAGGGAATCTAAAAAAGTAGACTATTTATTACTCACGTTGGTACATAGTGTTGAGGGAGTTTGAGTGGTATGAACTTGTCTCATTCGGGTGTCAATACTACATACTAAAAATATACTAGCTCATATATGACAAACAGTCGTCATCCTCAAAATTTAAGATATTCTCAAAAAGTTTCTTTAAAACGAGATAGTACTACAAAAGTAGTATATAACTCATTTGAAAATCAAAGTTTCCTCCTCATTTAAATGAAAAAAACATTTATATTTATCCCCATACTCAAGTACTAAGTCTTAAAAAGAAATTTAAAAAAGTGTAAAATACTTACCAAACTGACTCGAAAGAACTTTCGAGAATTCACTTCTACAACTTTACCTTGAATTTTGAATTATGAATTATGAATTTAAAGATGATTGATTCATGTATGGAATGATCTCTCGAGATGCTAGATGTAGTTGTAGAGTAGTTAGAATCAGAAAGGAGAAACGGTTACTTTAATAGAAATTGACAGGACAAACAAGAAAAATGGGCGTAGGGGCAGCGACCATGGCCGCACTAAGTGGCACAGGACGCCAGCCCAGAACCTATAGAAGGACATTTTCTGGCGCGGCCAGCACCTGTCCAAAATTCTAACGATTTGCTTTCATTTTTTAACCATAATCGCGTATTGTTCTCCCAATCACTTTAGATTCGAATCCCCCCAAATGACTATCTACAAAAATCTACTCAAAACAACCCCAAATTATTAACATCATCTAGGATTCATTTCATAACATAAAAAATCAGATTAACTAGTGAAACTTCACGGAAACTATCGAGAATTTCAAATATTAACCTCAAGAAGAACAAAATTGCATTAAAATAACATGATCTGTGTGTAGTGAACAAAACCACCACTATGAGAACTCACATACTCTTAGGATCAAACCATGGTAAAAATTCCTCGAAATCCTACAAAACTTTGACGACACCTTGACCTCTTCCTAATTTTTTTCGTTTTAAACTCCTCTCAAAACCCGCCAAGCGTATAATTTGGATTATGAAAAAGAATCTAATTGTGTAGACATAAAGACCTTACTAAAAATGTTTTTAAGCTGAAGGGGTAAGGAACACCCCATATACCCGATGATTCAGGTGGGAACTTTCCTTAATTGGATATGCTAATTTCCAACAGACATATCTCCACATAATCCGCACTCGAAAATTAGCAAACTTGGTGGGAGTAGGAAAGAGAATGTAAAAGATCTTTCATTTGATATCTTTGGGCCACCTAATTTCATCAACTAAGCTTAACTTGAACAACTCTCAATTTATTCCTTTCCAAATTAGTTCTTTCCAAGTGTAGCTCTTTTTTAAGCGCGATAATGCTACAAATGGTGAGTTTCTCCATTTTAATATTATTTATCATATATTTATTTTATTATAGAAAAAAATAAAAAATTATTTAATCGATACCATTAAATTTATCATATAGTTTTTAAACTCAAACAAGATGATTTTAAAATTATTTCATTAATATCACTAAAAATAATTTGTGAACAAATATTTTGCCGTCTAAACTGACGGCATGTTTTTCGCATTATCATATATTATGTAATTGGAGGAGAGTTAAGTTTCAAGTTAATTACAAAATGCCCTGTGCCCCAACATGGATTTCCCACCCAGACACCCCCATAACTAAGGTAAACAACGTAGAACAAAGCACATATTCTGACCGGTCCGGAAGAGCGAAGAAAAGGGGATGTTTGTTAATTAGGAAGAAAAAAAAAATCACGAATTTTTTGAATTAAAAAATACTAATTTTTAAAAATTAAATCAATAAGGGCAATTACAACTCGATCAAAAAAGATTGATATTAACAAGTATCATTTCCATTTCTAATGAAATTTGATTGTTAAAACTTTTTAGGTGGGGGGGGGGGGGGCTTTTTTTTTCTACTATTTTAAAAAAAATTCATGCACAAATCGTATGTACTTATTTCTCCCTTTATAATTCGGATAAATATATTAATCCACCAACTTTGTTTTCATCATCTAATATTCTTGTAAGGAGTATTTTTTATTGGTCACTGTGTTCTAATGATTTGTTGCCTCGTTCATTTTTTTATTTTCCAGGTGTTGGAGAAAACATATCTAATAATTCTTGTATATTTTTTTATTGCGCACTATTTTTCCTATTGATTTGTGTCCTATAGTGGGTTCAATTTTTTTTATTTTTAATGTTTGTTGGAGTTTTATATCCCAAGAAATTCAGGCCTTGCGTAGTTCGAGCCTGACAGTGGCGCAATCACTCACCAAAAAAACTGTGATATAAGTTTTTAGCAAAAAGTAAATACTAAAAAAAAGTTGATGGTATAGCACAAAAAGAATATAGGAGTAAGTCAGACGAATTCGAGCAAGCAATTTTATATCTTGGGCCTATATAAATTTTAACCAGTAACCGAGGTCAACGGCAAGCACGTTCCAGAACTAGTAATATAAAAGTGAAACCCAACATTCAAAGATGAATTAACATTTTGCCCCTAAACAAATAAAATATTAAGAGCTATTACAGTAAGTTAAACTAGATTTAGGTGGATAGAAATCTTTCATATCCCATTCATTAACATAATACATATTCCTGAACTCAATTTACAATCTTACTATTTCATGTCGCACATTAAGTATTTTCCTACTTGAGCTTACAAAGTTAGTGAAGCTTCATTATTTCTTGTAAATAGAATTGGAGTTAGATATAGTGCATGTGGGGGGGGGGAAAGGGATTTTTGTTATACAACTCACGTCACATTAATATTCATCTTTAACTTATATAAAAACATAGTTAGACAACTCTATATGCCAAAAAGTTTAAAATAATAAAATATATTGTTGATTGGGTAACCATTTTATTCGTATTATGTCATTTTAGTTCTCAACAATATGTAACGAACTGTTAGTCATTTTGCGCAGTAGAGTTTATTCTCGGGTAATAAATGTTGACGAGGATCCCACGACGCACCGTCACATCACGACGGACCGTCGAGGGTGTTTCGTTCCAACAACACTTGGACTTTGTAAAAATTGGGTCTGAGAAACAAAACTCTTGAACTTCGCGACGACATGGCAGACGAACGTCGTGGGCAAGACGAACCGTAACAGAAACTTTAGTGAAAGTAGTCCTGAGAATTTGTGACGAAAGCCGCAGGAAAGAACGTCGGCAGCAGAGGGCCGTCACAGGCTGCGGACCTGACTGGGCGGATGGTCGGATTTCTGTTAAATGTTTTAAGGAGCTTTTTGGACTATTCCTGCTTATAATTATAAAGTTAGTGGTTAATGTTAATAATTACTTACTTGGGGTTAAGGAGAAACCTTGAAATAATAGTGGGTTACTTACCATCTTTGATACTTAATCTATATGATTATTTTTATTTTTTTTTCTAAATTATATGATTATAGGTAAAATAAAAAGGGTTTGAATAAGAAAAATAGAAAGAACAGAGGAGAGAAGGGGGGGAGAAACGAACGAGAGAAAGAGAAGAACGAAGAGGAACAGCAAAGACTTTGGGAATAGCTTTGCTTGATCACGAATTCTTCGGTGGAGGTAGGTTATGGTTTATGTTATTCATAGTAAATCTTAATAGCGAAGATTATGTATTGGTAGTATGTAAAGTCTCCTATATGCTTAATTGTGTGACATGCATGAGTGATTATATTAATTGTGAATGAATCTAGCATGAGAGGCTGTTAAACTTAAACCTCTTTTAAAATGATGATGTCTTGGAATCAAAAAGAAGGCTTTGATGAACTAAAAGAATGAGATTAGGGGCATCGGGTGTCACGATACCGACAAGTAGTATTAGGGATCGGGTGTCACGAACCGGACACGTAGTATTTGGGGGTAGGTGTCACGTTCTGACACCAGGATAGTAGTGGATCGGGGTCACGTTCCGACACAGGGTAGTTAAAGAGAATGAATCTTGATAAGTTAATATACTCAATCTAAAGAACTTGTTTACCCAAATGAGTATGGTGTGGAGGCTTGAGTCCTCATAGATGTGCTTGGTGTTATGGCCACGGTTATGGCCAAATGTTTGTCACTGTTAAGAAATATCTAGTTGATTTTATGTTATTATCTGGAAAATATATTGTTTTACTATTTTGAGTTGGACGATGATATCTAACTTTAGTACTTGGTGCCTTGTTACTAATCCCTACTTGTATTTTGTTTCCTTTGTAATGGTGGAGTGCACAGCAAACGTTGCACATCGACTTGACTAAACCGCAAATCAGCCAGTCCTCATCACGTCAGATCTCAGGGTGAGCTACGCTTTTAGCTTGGACTGGATCTTCTTCTCTGTCTTGATGCCTTGAAGTCGCGCATGGACTAGTGTTTTATTTATTTTAGCTTCTACATATTCTAGATTTAGTAAATGGGATCCCACTAGATGGTCTTGTGGGTGATGACTTTCAGATTTTGGGGATGATAAGTTATAAATTTTATTTTAGAGTTATTTAATGATTTTTATTAAGAGTTTTTTAGTCTTACCGCATCTATAATTTGTATTTATGGTTTGACAATGTTGGGGTATGGATTGGTTGGTTCGCTCAAATAGTAGGATAAGTGTGGGTGCCACTCACGGCTCGTTTTGGGTCGTGACAAACTTGGTATCAGAAGAATTAGGTGCGGTTTCGGTCTCATCACACAAGAACGAGTCTAGTAGATCTGGGAGGAACGGTAGGGGGACGCATTCGACTTTTCTTTGAGAGGCTATAGGACTTTATTACAAAATTCATTCCTTTCTTTTTTTCATGCTATTACTTGGATCCAATTGGTATTCTACGTATAACAAATTGGTATATGACCATCTTCACTCTATTTTCGCAGATGGTAGAACTGAGAAACAAATGTGCCAACACCAACACAGGCAAGCAAGATGCGTAGAGCCACCACTTGAGGCGGTAGCTCGAAGAGGAATAGTGGCAAGGGGCCGTGGTAGAGGTCGCGGGAGAGGACGGGGAGTCCTCTAGAGGAAGCAGGACAAGAAACCTGGCCCATATAGTTACTAGTGGTGGTGACTCTACAACCGACTGAGGAAGTAGTAAGAGGAGGGTGAGGAAGGGGAAAATGAAGCAATGTGCAGGAATGAGGAAGTACCCCCCCAAACCTAACCCCAGCGATGATAGTCAGGTTCTTGCTTATCTTAGCGGGTTATCTGCTCTAAGCCAGGACACCTCCAGTGTTTCTTTACCCAGCACCTCAGGTTCGGACTGTAAAAAGGCAGCTGTGTGGCTCCCCGATGGAGCCCTCATTGGAATAGGTACGTTTTCCGGCTGACTACCAGGGCCAATAATGACAAGTGATCAGCATGAACTTTCAGTAAAGTTCTTGAAATTGGAAACCTACCGTCTTCAAGGGGATGCTGCTGAACTGCGGATGCCTACAATTTCTGGTGGATTGTCATGAGTACTACAAAGATGGGCATAAGGAACGATTTGGCATGAGTTTGTATAACCTATCAGTTTCAGGGGAAAACGACCAAAATGTGGGTGGCGGTCATATGTTGAGTTGTCAACCCCACCATAGGCACCCACATGACTTGGGCGTCATTCTCTAGCTATTTATGGAGAAGTATAAGCAAGGATTTGAGGGATAGGAGGGAGATGAGTTCCTGGGCCATAGCGCAAAGGCAGGGCGAAACGGTCACTGCGTTTATGAAGCTAAGTTTCGTGCATTATACAGGTATGCCACCCAAACTTTTTTCAGTCCACAAGAGTGGATCGACCGTTTTGTGAAAGAGTTGAGGTCAGAATTGCAGATTTGTCCTTACAGGTAGCTGCTACGCAATAACTCCTTTTAGGAAGTGGTAGACTTATGATAGAGGGGGAGGGAGTGAAGCCAGAGGACTTGTCACATGGGCATAACAAAATAAGAAGGTTTCGTAGGGGAGTGATGTTTAAAAAAGGGGTGTTCTTACTCTAGAGCGGCAAAGTTCAGGAGGTATCCAGCCAGACTATTCAGTTCTTCATGCAAGGCTGTAGGATAGGCGGGTCCACGAGAACGGTCAAAAATTTCTCTGAGTTGGAGGTTAAGCCCAGACTTCGTCGTGTCAATAGACCTATGCTTGAATCCAGAGAGTGTATGGAGTGGAGAATCTGACATATTAGGAGGTTTGTTCCCCAAAACAAAGTTCAGACCCCCATTAGTCAGAGGTAAAGGTGGTCATGGAGAGGCCGCCATTATGGAGGAACTGGGGCCGAGTGGTGGTAATAGTGGTCACCAAAACGGTGGGGGTGACGGGCAAATGGGAACTACTGCAGCGCACACAGGTAGGGGCAGCGGGCAGACAGGGTGATAGGCCCATTGTTACGCGTTCCCTGGTAGGTCGGAAGAGGAGAAAATAAGATGATTTATCACAGGTAATCTTTTTGGTTTTATGATTGTACATGGCTCTGTATTATTTGATACTCGGCATCCACATTGCGATGTATCTCCTCATTTGCTACCGGCATTAAGTACATTGTTGAATGCTTGACATGCCTATTCGTGTTCTACTCCGGGGGGAGTCCGTGATATTTGAAAAGGTTGTTGTCTAGCGTCTTTTCTGTAACTTCGTGGGGGAGGCAATACTAATGTAGGACTTGGTTCACATTTAGACACTGGTTGAGTCGATTGTAATTTTGGGTATGACTGGCTTTCTAACAAACTTGCAATCTTAGATTGAAATGCCAAAACGATGACTTGGGCCCCAAGCCTGGGCGATCGTTAGTATGGGAGGGGAATTACCACTCTCCACTAAGTTCGTATCTATCCTTTCTTCGTGCTAAGAGAATGGTTGTAAGGGTGTTTAGCGTTCTTGGCACCCGCTGGGATGATAACGCCCAAGTACCTTCAATGGAGTCGGTTGACGGTAGTCCGTGAGTTTCTGGATGTATTTCTGCAGACCTTCCTGGTATGCCACCGGATAGAGAATTGACTCTTTGCATTGATCTGAGCCGGTTACTCGCCCCATTTCACTATCCCCCTTATAGAATGGCTCACTTGAGTTAATGGAGTTAAGGGCACCCAACTTCAAGAGTTGTTGGGAAAAGGCTTTATTAGACCACAGTGGCCATCCCATGGTGGATCCGGTTTATTTGTGAAGAAGACAAGATGGAGTTTTCGGATATGCATTAGACTACAGACCAATAAATAAAGTAACTGCTTAGAACAAGTATATCTTCCGCGCATGATGATTTGTTTGATCAGTTACAGGTGCTGTACCTTCTCAAAAATGGAATTGAGATCTGGTTATCATCAATGAAATACGGGCAAGCCGAGTATGCCAAGACTGCTTTCGAATCAGGTATGGGCATGATGACTTCTTAGTAATGTTCTTGTTGGACCTTACGAAGCCCCGATGCTTTCATGAAGCCCTGATGAACGGGATTTTTAAAGCCATATCGGATCTCTTGCATTGTGTTTTATTGTGATATACTGGTTATCAAGAGTAGGAAGGAACATGAGGCGAGAAAAACTTGAGAATGGTATGGAACGTTGAGGGAGAAAAGCTTTATGCCACTCTCTAAGTGTGAGGTTTTGGCTAGAGTCAGTGTACTTCTTGGGCATGTGGTTTCTAAGGCTGGAGTGATGGTGAGATCCTCGCCAGACGAAGCGGTTGAAGAATGGGTAAGACCCACAATGGTAAAGAGGTAAGAGCTTGTGGTTTAAGCTAGCTAATACGTCGATTTGTCAAGGATTTTCCTCGGTTGCTGCCGATTGACAAAATTGACTAAGCAAAGTTGTTCCATTGTCATGGTCGGACGTAGTGCGAAGAGAAAGCTTTCAGAAGCTCACGACTGTTGACTACTGCAAAATACTTCCCTGCCCAGTGCGAAGGTAAGAATTTCGTTGTTTATTGTGAGGCTCCTATTCTGTTGGGCTGCAGTGTTGTAATGCAAGAGAGAATGTAATTGCTTATGCTGCGAGGCAATTTTAATTAAGGTGCATTAACGTAATTATCCGACCCACGATTAAGATTAGAATTGGTTCAGTAGTGCTTGCATTAAAGCAATGGGAACATTATCTATATGGGGTTAAATGTGAAGTCTATCGGATCATGTAACTTTACCGTATGTCTTTACTCAGAAAGCATTGAATTTTAGAACAGAGGAGATGGAGGAAATATGAAGGACTATGATATCACTATCTGTATCATACGGGAAGGCTAATGTCTGTAGCAGATGCTTTAAGTAGAAGGCAGGGAGCATGGGAAGTCTAGCAATTGGCAGGTTTAAGACGCCCATTGGATAGAGAGGTTCAGACTTTGGATAATGACTTTATGCAGGCTGGAAGTAAATGACAGGAGAGGGATTTTGGCGGTGTGGAGGCAAGATCTTCCTTTTGAAAGAGTATAAAGCAATAGTAGTTTGACCGATGAGAAATTGATACAGGGGATCGAGTTAACGGTGTTGCGAAAAAAGAGGCTTAAAGAAGCAAGAATCGAGAGGAAGGTGTTTTGAGGAATTAGGGAAGGGTATGTGTACCCAGTGTTTCGATTGATTTGCATTCAAATATTTCACAGAGGCTCATAGTTCAAGGTATCTCTATAACATCCTGGATGCAACCAAGATGTATCGTGATTAAGCAACATTTTTGGTGGAGTGGAGGAAGCGTGACATTGTTAGATTTTGGCCTCAATGCCCGATTGTCAGCAGGTAAGTATGAACACCAGGAGGCATGAGGGACACTTCAGAGAATGCCCTATTCATGATGGAAGTGGGAGAGAATTGCAATGGACTTAGTGGTTGGTCTTCAAAAGACAATGGGTAAGATGGGGGACTCCATTGGGTAATGTGAAAGATTAACTAAGTGATGCTCATTAATTCCGGTCAAGGGATTGATAATTCAGAGAAGTTAGCCAAACTTTACAATCTCAGAAAATTGTTCGATTGCATGGAGTTCCACTTTCCATATTATAGATAGAGGCGGGCTACGCAGGTTTATTTAAGTTTTGGAAAATATTGCATACGAATTGGTACTAGGTTACTTTAGTATGCATTTCACCCTCAGACGATGGTCCAGTCTGAACGAACAATTAAGGTTGTTGGAAGATATTCTTCGTGCATGTGTGATTAGAATTTGGTGGTCATTGGGATAACTTTTACCATTCGAAGAGTTTTCTAAACAATAATAGCTATCCAACTCGAGTATTGGGTAGGACCCATTCGAAGCATTGTATGGAGGAGAGTAGGGTCTCCCATTGGTTTGGTTGACTGCCATTTGAGGTTAGACCTTGGGGTACGGACCTTTTGAGGGATTCATTAAAGCAAGGGAAATCTATTCAAGGAAAAGCTTTTAGCAGCTAAGAGTAGGTAGAAGGAATATGCAGATCGAAAGGTTAGAGACTTGGGAGTTTTAGGGAGGGTGAGCAAGTCTGCCTGAAGGTTTACCCAGGCAAAGGTGTGATTCGGTTTGGTAAAGAGGGGGTAAGCTTAGTACGAGGTATATTGGGGCCCCATTTTGAAGTTCTCTAAGCGCGTGGGGGAGGTTGCGTATGAATAGCCTACCCCAAGGACTGTCAGGAGTGCATTCGGTATTTCATATGTCTATGTTGAAAAGATACATGGGGATGGAAACTACATTATTCGTTGGGAGTCAGTCTGCTGATTGAGGAATTGTATTATGAAGAGGAGCTGTTGCCATTCTAAATAGAGATGAATCCGCAAGTTGAGATTCAAGGGAGATTGCATCCATCAAAGTTAAATGAAGATGACCAGTGGAAGAGTCCACTTGGAGAAGGAGGTGATATCGCAAGAATATCCCGCACATGTTTTTCAGATTTTACAGGTACTCCTGTTTCGCCCTGTTTTTCTTCTTGTGACGTTCGAGGACGAACGATGGGGAAAATTGGTAGATCTATTGTAACGACCTTGTTAGTCGGTTTGTGCAGTGAGTTGATTCTGTTCATAACTGTAGGAGTCGAGGATACACGACGGGACCGTCATCATCACGACGGACCGTCGAGGGTGTTTTCGTTCCAAAACATGGACTTTGGAAAAATTGGGTAATGAGAACCAACTCTCTGAATTCGCGACGGACATTTGCAGGACGGAACGTCGGTGAGCCACGAAGAACCCGTCAAGGACCTTAGTGAAAATTTAGTCTCTGAGCTTGGTGAGAAAGCCGCAGGACTGGACCGCGCAGGCACGACGGGGCGTACACCAGGCTGAGTACCCTAACTGGGTCGGATTTCTGTTAAAGTTTGTTTAAGGGGGTTGTGAACTATTCAGGCTTATAATTATTCAGTTAGTGGTTTTAATTTTGTTATATAATGTCCTATTTTCATGTCCTTGGGGGTTAAAGGAGACAACCTTGACATAAATAGTGGGAGTGGGTTACTTTGTACCATCTTTTATACTTAATTATATGATTATTAGGGGTGGTAAAAGAAAAAGGGGTTTGAATAAGAAAAATAGAAAGAGAACAGAGAGAGAAGGGAGAAGAACGACGAGAGAAAGAGAAGAACGAAGAGGAAAGCAATACTTGGGAATAGCTTGCTTGATCACGAATCTGGTGGAGGTAGGTAGGGTTATGGTTTATGCTTATTCATAGTAAACTCGTAATAGCGAATGATTATGTATTGGGTAGTATTGTAAAGTTTTAATGCTTTATTTTGTGGCAGGGCCACATGATGTGCGTATATTAATGTGATGGAATTAGCATGATGAGGCCTGTAAACCTTAAAAACCTCTTTGTTAATGATTGAATTCTTGCATATAACGAAGGCTTGAATGAACTAAACGAATGATATTAGGGGAATCGGGTGTCACGAACCGACACGTATTCATTAGGGGAGCGGGGGTCACCGAACCGCACAAATAGATTAGGGGATCGGGGGTCACGAACCGACACGTAGTTATTAGGGGATAGGGTGTCGCGAACCAACAGAGTATTGAGGGGTCGGGTGCACGTTCAGAAACCAGGCGAGTAATGGATGGGTGGCAGTTACGACAACAGGATAGTAGTGGAAACGGGGGTTGTTGTTTGTTGTGTAACGTTCCGAACCAGGGTAAGTAAAGAGAATAAATCTTGTATGTAATAAGTTAAATTATACTCAATCTAAAGAACTTGTTTCCCAAATGAGTATGGTGTGGAGGCTTGAGTCTAATAGATGGCTGGTGTTATGGCAGGGTTATGGTAAATGTTGTTGTCACTGTTAAGAATATTAGTTGATTTTATGTATATCTGAAATATTTGGTTTTATTTTGAGTGGCCGACTGATATGATATCTTACTCAGTACTTGTGCCTTGGACTGATCACTACTTGTATTTGTTGCGTTGTTCAATTGGGGTAGTGCATGAAAACGTGCATCGACTTAGACTCAACCGCAACCTGCCAGTCTAATCACGTCAGATCTCAGGGTGAGCTAACGCTTCTAGCTTGGCCTGATCTTCTTCTTCAGTCTTGAAGGCCTTGAAGTTCCGGAAGGACTAGCTGTTATTGATTTTAGCTCCCTAGATATCTTAGAATTTAGTAAATTGAGGACCATGTTCGTGTGGTGATGACTCCAGATTTGGGGATGATAAGTATTAAATTTTTGAAGTATTTAATCGATTTTCATCAATGAGTTCTTAAGTATTCCGCAATTATAATCTGGACTTATGGTTTGCAATGTTGGGGTCAGGATGATTGGTTCGCTCACATAGTAGGAAAGTGTGGGTGCCATGTGGCTCGTTTTGGGTCGTGACCAAATATGTTTGATATATGAAGATTCCTTGGAGTTTGCTAAACTAATTCTTATGTTTTATCCTATATTTTGCATATTTTATTTGACCAATTGTGTGTTTTTTTTTCACTATCATCATCAGGTAACATAATGGATATTGTATTGACAACCGATCTTTATTAATTTATATTTACATACAAAAAACATATCGTTTTTAGAAACGTGATATTTGAATAAGATTTTTGTGATTTGAGAAATGGTCGGTAAGCTTTTAGTATAGTTAGGTCTTATATTTTTAAAATCTTTTAAATATTTAACTTTTATATCAAGTCCCCCCCCCTATTCTTTACTAAGGATGATTTATGCTCTTTCGTTAAATGCTAATTGCAATCATACTTAAACATAACAAGGTAATATCTTATGTAAAATTTTATATAAAAGAACAATGTTCTTGAAATAGAGAGATTGATTCTTATTACTTTCTTATATACGATATATTCAACATACAAATAATATTCTTATGTTAACGACATCATTAATCTTGAATCATCAAAGAAAGGATATAATATGTAGGAGTAATGATAATTAATATATATTCATTCAATTTTTTGTATGTCCATAAATTCAATATCTTGTTATATTATCATTAGTACTTTTTTACTAGCTCTAATATAAAATGACAATGATATTCTAGGCCATATTTAAAGAAGACATATTTGATTCAACTTTTTTGTTCAACAGATACGAAATGCTATGTTCATTTCGACAATAAACTTCTGTTATGCATACGACCTACAAGAGAAGGAACTATCAATACTGAAAGTCACAACTATAAGTTTGATATGCGAAGCATTTTGGAAAACTACCAACATCGCTGTGTTACATTTAAAATAGAGGTTGTTATTATCAAAAAAAAAAAAACAATGGAAAAGTGAATTAATATTTTAAATTTCAACAATACTTTTATTTATAATTCAATTTAAAATTAAAGAAATTTTAAAAAATAATTAAGATGGGACAAACGCGAAAAGCAGGTTATTCGTATTATTGCACTCTCTCCTCTTCATTTATACTTTTCTTTGAAGAAGAAAATTAAACAGAAAAAGAATGTCATGAGGACAAATGAGACTGCACTCTCATTAAAGCCTAAGGTTAACAATTTCCGGAGTGAAACAATACCATTGCTATTCCTCCGTCTTTTTCCTCCGTGTGTTGTTTCCCCAGTTCCACACCGATCATTCAAGGTACATTTTTATTTTCTCTTCGATTTTAATAGTGTTTTTGCTATGTTAGTATCCTCTTTTTGATTGAAATTCTCCATCATTGTTACCCGTCTTATTTGTTGTGACAACCTCTAGATTGTTTTATCATTCATTAGAAGACGTGGCAAATTGAAGAAAGACCAACAAAAAAAGTGAGTATGAATTGTCTTTTTTAAAACTTTTTTTTTAGGGGACAAGTTGCACTAAAAACTGGACATATCTCCTTATTCTTCGAACTTGAATTTACCAAATTCACCTCAAACTATGGAATTTTCTACAAGTGTTTGTAATTACTTATTTTATGTAATAATTTCCAAAATATATTAATGTTGATTTCTTTTATTGGTGGGTTGTGTGCATAATCGAGCATCTTTCTTTCATTTGCCAACAAAACTTGTTTTTTTAAACATCACTGGAGGGAACATGTTGGAATTACACTCAACCTTTCTTGAATTGCTCAAGATTTATTCGATCTAGTCAAAATTTGATTTCTTCGATCTTTAATTTTTGGGAATGCTCAGCATTTATCTTCTATTGTAAAGTGTAATAAGCTTCAACACCTTAGCACAATGTGGGGGAATGAATTAAAATTAGGCTATTTAAACTTATTTGAAAAATCTACAAATGTATTGAACTCATAAAAATTATCTCCTACCGTCAAAATGTCAATATTAGTTGTTCACTTATATTAAAAGTATTTTCCAATATATTATTTAATTTAAAAATTAAGAGATTAATTTATATCACGACCCCAAGCGAATCGCCGATGCACCCACACTATCCTACTATGTGAGCGCGAACCAACCATTCTAAAACCTTAAACATTTCAATGTAATATCAACAGAAAGTAGTAATGCGGAGACGTACAATTCATTAAATAAAAATCGATTCAATAACTTCTAAAATTCAACATTCTATTATATCCCCAAAATCGAGAAGTCATCACCACTAAGAACATTCTATGATCAAAACTAAAACTAAGAGTATTCTAAGAACTAAAATAAACAAAAGCGAGTCCATGCCGGAACTTCAAGGGCATCAAGGACAGAGGAAGTAAGATCCAGCCACAGATAGAAGCGTTTTAGCTCACCCTGAAATCCGGGGTTGGGTGTTGTCTGTAAATGATGGACTGTATAGAGGTGCGGTTGAGTTGAAGACGACGGTACGTTTGCCTTGCACTTCCACAATCAACAAAGAGAAAGCATAAAAGTAGGGGGTAAGTACAAAACACAAAGTACTGAAGTAGTATCATCGGCCAACTCAAAATTAGAAAAACCGTATATATATCGAGTACACCATAAAATCAAATTATATCCTTAGCCTGCGCCTTTACAATACCATAATCTGGTTACAACACCAGAACTAGAAATGAGGACTTACGCCTCCTCATCATACTAATTGGGAATTAGGTGCAGTAGATTGAGTATAGGATTGAGTATATTAACATCTTTCAAGATTCATTATATTATTTACTCCGTGTCGGTACGTGGACACTCCGCTCCTCATTTATTCCTGAGTGTACGGATACGTGGCACCGATCCTAATACTATCCTGGGGTTTGGTAAGAACGGTGACCACTCCGATCTTCATATTCTATCTGGTAACGAAGTGGCAACCGTCAAATATAGTATCATGGTATGTCGGAAAGTGACACTCCGATCATCATATTTATCCTGGTACCGGAACGTGGCACCGAATCCAATACTATCTGGGGAGGAAACGTGCAATCCGATACATCATATTATGATCCTAAGAGTTAACGGAAAGTTGGCACAGCCCACTCAAAAACGATCAGATACTATCTATGGTGTCGGAAACGTGGACACTCGATCCTCATATTCATCCTTGTACCGGAAAGTGGCACCCGATCCCCTAAGCTCAATATTTCATTAGTAATAAAGTCCTGTTGTGATGGGCCGTCGTTTGCGGAGACGGTACGTCCTGCATTTCGTTTCGTGGGTTCGAGAGGAGATTTTCAGTACCCAAATTTCAGAATTTTAAGTGTCATGGGACGAGACCTCCACGATGGTCAGTCGTGCCATGACGGTCCGTCGGGTCATCGTTGCCTCTGCCAGTTTTCCAGAAATAAAATCTGCTGATCAAAACGACTAAACAGGGTCATGACAATAGATACAAATTACCCATCGTTCGTACTCGAACGATCACGAGAAGAAAAAACAAGAGTGAAAGGAAAGTTACTGAGTCTGTTGTAAACAATGTGGGTTATCTTTCTGCATATTAACCTCCTTCTCCCAAGTAGCTTCTTCAACCGGTCGATTCTTCCATTGCACCTTGATGGATTGCAATTCCTGACCTCACGTGCGAACTTTCTATTCTAAAATAGCACCAGGGCTCTTTCCTCATAAGACAAATTCTCATGTCAATGCAAAAAAACTGAATCCCAACGGATAATGTAGTCTCACTCCCCATGGTATCTTTCAACATCGACACCTGGAATACCGGATGTCCTCCGGAGAGTGGCGGAGGCAAAGCTAATTCAAAGCCACCTTTCCCCTACTCACTTCAAAAACTTCAAATGGACCAATATACCTTGGACTAGCTTTCCCCTTTTCCAAAACCGCATCACCCCTTTCATGGGCGAAACTTTCAAAAAACCAAGATTGTTCACCCTCCATGAACCTCTACGTCTCTAACCTTTCGATCTGCTATTCTTTTTGCCTACTTTGCGCGCTAGGAAGCTTTTCTTGAAATGGACTTCACTTTCTCTATCGAATCTCTCAAAAATCAGTACCCCAAGGGCCTAAACCTCGAATGCATCAAACCAACCAATGGGGGGACCTACATCTCCTACCATACAGTGCTTCAAATGGAGCCATGTCAATACTCGAGTGATAAAACTATTCTTGTATGAAAACTCCGTAAAGGGTAAAGAAGTGATCCCAATGCCACCAAATTCTATCAAACACGAACGAAGCATATCCTCCAAACACTTGCATCGTTCGCTCAGACTGACCATCGGCGAGGATGGAACCGGTTAAGGTTCAACCTAGTACCAAGTTCCGCATGCAATGTTTTCCAAAACTTAGAAGTAAACTGCGTTTTAAATCTATCTGAGTATGATGAGAATAGTAGAAACCCCATGCAACCGAACAATTCTCTGAGATGTAAAGGTTTTGGATAACTTTCTCGCATGGTAAGTCACCTTGACCGGAAGAAAATGAGGAAGACTTAGTTAAACTATCCACAATACCAAATGGAATCAAACTTTACCCAATGTCTTTGGAAGACCAACCACGAAGTCCATTGCAATCTCTCCCCTTCATTCAGGAATTGGACATTCTCGAAGTGTTCCTCAGGGCCTCTGGTGTTCATACTTACTTGTTGACAATTTGGACATTTTGGCACACAAACTCAACAATTGTCGCGCTTCATTCTACTCCACAAAGTGTTGCCTTAGGTCCAGGTTACTCTTGGTTGACACCAGGGTGTATAGAATATTCAGGAACTCTGAGCCTCTGTAAGAATAGTTGTGGATCCAAATCTCAAACAAGGGGGAGACATACCTCCTTGATTCTCAAACACCCCTTCTCATCCATTATCGATTCTTTCGCATTCCTACAAACCCCTTATCTACGAATTCGGCTTAATTCTCATAGCATCAAACTGTTTCCCCCTTGATCTTGTAACGGAAGGAAAATTTTGCCTCCACACAAGCTTAAAAATCCTCCCTTCTCATTTACTTCGGAAAGATCATAGGTAGTTAAGCAGAATCTGAACTTCTCTAGCAATTGGGTGTCTAGAACTTGCAAGTGAGCTAGTTCCCATTCTTCGGCCTTATACTTAAAGCGTCCGCTAACATTTGCATTTCACCGGATGATACAAGATTAGTGCTGTTTGTTGTAGTTTTTGCCCCTGTTTTTCAGTAGTTCTATCCATTATCCTCTGTCTCAAATTCTCAACAATCTCTATGAGTAAAGGACATTACTTAAACTAGGATGATCTGTATAGACTGCACAATTAATCCCCAGAAGATAGTGTCTTCCCTTGCTTTAAGGCAAACACTACCGCAGGCCAATTCAAAATCATGAGTTGGATAGTTAGTGCATGCAGTTTTAATGTCGTGAAGCATAAGCAATCACATTCTTCTCTGGCATGAGCACTGCCACCCAAACCGAACCGGAATAAGAGATCACAAATCCACAATGAAAGTCGTGCCTCCCCCCCCCAAAACTTTTTTGGCAAGGTGAGAAGTGGGGTGTGCAGTAGTCAAACATAGTTTGAGCTTCTGAAAGCTTTCCTCGACAAGCATCCGACCATTACCATGGAACATTTTGCTAGTCAAGTTTGTCAGTTGGGAACGAAATAGAAAGAGATCCCTTGACAAGCGGCCGCCGGTAGTAGCTAGCTAACCCAAAAAAAAGCTCCTATTCATGACACATTAGAGTCTACCCAAGTCTTCACTACTTCGATCTTAGAAGGATCCACCATCACTCATCCCTTGGAAACACGTTTGCCCAAGAAGGACACTGCATCTAGGCAGAAATCACACTTAAGAGAACTTGGATAAAGCTTTTTCTCCCTAACATTTCCAACACAATCTCACATGTCCTCATGTTTTCGACTCTGAGTATATCCGCTGATAAGCATCAAAAATACTGATCACAAAAGAGATTCGAAATATGGCTAAAAAATCCCGTTCAATCAAATCTGAACGCAGAAGGGGCATCGAAGACCAAAAGACATCACTACTCATTCGTAATGCCCAACCTTTTGGTTTCGTAAAAGAAGTTCTTTGGGCACATCCGTGGCCCCGTATTTCAATTGTATGTGAACGGATCCAAAGTCAATTTAGAGAAGAAACAGCACTTGTAACTGACTAGAAAAGTTCATACAAGGCGAGGATGGAAGAGGATACCTGGTCTTATGGCACCTTGTTTCCAACTGCCGTAGGTTATGCACATCCGAACACTCCCATACGTCTTCTTCACAAACCAAACCGGGAAGCACCCCCAAGGGGATGAATTTGGTTCTAATGAAGCCTTTGCTCAACAACCTTGAAGTTGGGCTTTTTAACTCTCTTAACCCGCAGTGAGGCCCCGTTCTATAAGGGGTATAGAAGAAATGGGGCGGACGAGTTACCCGGTTCAAGATCAATACGAATTCAAGATCCCTATCTCGGTGGCATACCAGGAAGTATGCAGGGAACACATCAGAAACTCACGGACCCAAGAACCGACTCAATCGAATGGTACCTTGGGTTAGTGTCGTCCTGAGATGTGCCAAGAAAGCTAAACACCTTACTAAACCACTTTTTTAGGACGAAGAAAGGAGTAATACGCCCGGATTGGAAGTGTAGTCACCCCCCACACTAACGGATTGCCCGGGTTGGCTAACGTCACCGTTTAGCATTACATCCAAGATAGCAAATTGCGGAGAAGCCAAGCATACCCAGGAATTACATGAAATTCAACCATTTTCACGAGAACCACAATCTACTAAGTGGTGCTACACAAATTTCACCACACAAGACCTATTACCCTTTCAACTACAACAGACTCACCCACCGGAGTAGAAACCACGAAAGGCATCATATCAAAGTAATTCACAATGTACAATTTAGACCATTGCAAATGCGGAAGATACTAAGAAAATGTGGATCCAGGATCAAAACAATACAGAAAGCCATGCAATCACAAACCAGAAAGAACGTGAGGACAGAAATCAGATTGTTCCGCATCAGCATCGCCCAGGGAAAGGTTAACAATGGGCCCGTTTCGTTTGTTTGTATTTGTCCGTTGCCATACCTGTTGTGATTGTTGGCTCGTTTTCCCCATCCACCCCGGCCGTTTTGGTGACCACCATTTAACTCGACACCACGTCCTAAGAATAACCGGCCTCTACCATGACCACCTCTACCTCTAGCATTGGGGTATATAACTCGGTCTTGGAACAATACCTCTTTGATATGCGCAGTATCTCCACACCCATAACACTCTCTGGATTTAAGCATAGGTCTCTCAGAAGAAGTGTTGGCTTGGTCTGGGTGGACCCCCAACTACAGTCTGTAGGGAAGACTGAATGGGTCGAACGTAGTAACCTCGGACCTGTCCTCTGAGTAAGAACCTTAACTCACCTCCTTTCGACACCTCTTTTGATGTCGATGCCAGGGTTGATGAATCATCTGGCTTCCACTCCTTCACCCCTACCACGAAGTCTACCACTCTTGAAAAGATTTAGCTGTGAGGCCGTACTTGTAAAGCTGAAATTGCAACTCTGATCTCAACCCTCTTCACAAACCGGCGAAATCGCTCTTGTGGATGAAACAAAGTTGGGTGGGCATATCTGGATAGTGCAAGAAAACTTAGCATCATATGCATTGACCGACATCTACCTTGCTCCAGGTCAAGGAAACTAATCCCCTTTTTCTATCACTCAAAGTCCGGGGAGCGGCGAGTTGGATTATAACTTCTCCATAAACAAGCTAGAGAATGAGGCCCCAAAGTCATAGGTGGTGCCTCTGTGTGTGACATCAAACATGTGGGACCGCCACCACATTTTGGCGTTCCCTTGAAACTGAGAACTCACGAACTCAAACACCAAGCCGTTTAATATACCATCTTGGTAGTAGCTCCATGACAGTCAAACTAGAAATTCGTAAGCATCCTCTGATTCTGCACCATTAAGACTGCGAGGTTTCCATTTCAAGAAACTTTTGAAAAGGTCATGCTGATCATTTGTCATTATAGGCCCGGAGTAGGCGTGGAAACGTGTGACTAGTACAAGGAGGTCCATTTTACGGGGGGCCATAGTGGTGCATGTTTGTACTCTGACCGGAGGTGTTGTGCAGAAAACATGGTGGGAATGACCAGTGATCAGACAACCCACTACTAAGAGAAGCAGGGAGAACCCTCATAAATTGATATCCCTGGGGTATGGGTGGTGGTGGCATTCCTATTCTGTACTTTGTTCTTATCCCAATCCTCCCCCTTCTCTTATTAACTTCCTCAGTCGGTGGAGGTAGTCAACGCCATAGTAATAGATGGGCTAAGTGCCGTCCTCTTCCTCCTAGAGGACGTCCTCCCAGACCTCGACCACGGCTTCTGTCGTTGTTTCTTCCTCGAGCTACAGCCCCAGCAGGCTGGCGCAGACGCACCTGTTCCAACAGAGGGCTGGAGTTGGCGTGGTAGTCGTTGCTCTTGTCTAACCATTGCGAAATAGAGTGAGATGGTCAGATACCAAAAAAAAAAAAAATTTGTATCACCTAGAAACCAATGGATTCCAAGTAATAGCCACGAAGGAAAGAAAGAAAGAATGGAATTTTCCTAAAGTCTTATAGCCTCTCAAGGAAGAGTAAAGGTGTTTGTACCACTCACCGTGTTCCTTAAGGACTCTATAGACATGTTCTGTGTGCTGAGACAAGGAACCTAATGCTCGATACCAAGTTTGTCACGACCCAAATGAATCGCGTACTTGGCACCCACCACGTATCCTCGATAGTGGAGCCGAACAACCAATCTAACCTTAACATTCAATGTAAATCAACAGGAAAGTAATTGCGAAGACTTAAATTCATTAAATTAAAATCGATTCAAAAACTTCTTAAAATTCAACATCTATTATATCCCAAAATCGGAAGAATCACCACTAAGAATTATGATCAAATTACTAACTAAGAGTATTCTAAGAACTAACATAAACAAAAGCTAGTCCATGCGGAACTCAAGGCACAGACCATGAGGAAGAAAGATCGTCCAAGCTCGAAGCGTAGCTCACCAGAAATTCCGGTTGTAAAATGTAATGATGACGCTAGGTGCGGTTGAGTTGGAAGACGACGGTACGTTTGCTGCAATCCACCAAACAAAGAAGAAAGCCATAAAGTGGGGTCAGTACAAACACAAAGTACTGAGGGAGGTATCATTCGGCCAAACTCAAATAGAAAACAGTATAATCGAGTAACACCAAAAATAACTAATTAAGTTTTTCCTTTAAAAAGCATGCCCGCATTTACATTACCATAATCCTTTGGTTACAACACCACGCACATCAAGGAGGGACTCAGCCTCCTAATTATACCTTTGGGAGTTATGTGCATTTAGATTGAGTATATTAAACATCTTTCAAGATTCATTATTTAGTTACTCTCGTGTCGGTAGGACAAATTACGCTCCTCATTTATACTGGTACCGAAGTGGCACCTCCGATCCATAAACGATCCCCTTGGTGTCGGAACGTGACACTCCGATCATCCTATCTATCCTGGTACCGGAATGTGGCACCCGATACTATATATCCTGGTGTCGGGAACGTGACACTCGATCCTCATATTCGATCCTGGTAACGAACGTGGCCCCGATCCATAGACTATCCTGGTGTTCGAAACGTGGACACTCCGATCCTCATATTCTATCCTGGTACCGGAAACGTGTAACCCGATCCATATTACTAAGCCGGTGTAGGAACGTGACACTCCGCTCATCATATTCTATCCTGGTACCGGAAAGTGGAACCGATCCCCTAATCTCAAACTGTCGTTAGTAAGCCTTCGTTATACCAAGGCATCCCTCATCAACGTAGATTAGGGTTTGTTCAAAGATTAAGATTCATAGTTCATAATGCTTATTTATCCACAATCTATATCTTATGAGAGATAGATAAGATATATATATAGATATATATATATTTTTAATATATATATATAAAATCAATCATGCATACACACAATTTAACATATAGAAGACTTAATAATATACCCAACACATATCATTCGATATTAAGAGTTACTCCGAATAGTGGGGAAAAACCCATAACCTACATCACAGAAGAATTGCCCGATCATACAAGTTATCTTCTCGGAAATCTCCTTTGAATCCTCTCAGTTCTCTCTCTCTCTACTGTTTTCTTTCTTTTTCTGGCTCTCTTCTGTTACTTTCTATTTCTTATTCAAACCTCTTTTTTACCCTAATAAATAATTAAGTTAAAAGATAGGAACTAATAAGCCACTAATTAAACTTAAGGTTACCTCTTTTATCCCTTCAGAATTAGACTAATTAACATTAACCAATTACTTTATAATTAAAGCGAGGAAATAGTCCAAAACGCCCCTCCATTAATTATTTAATAGAACTTCGAACCCAGCATGGGATTAAGCATAGCAGTGAAGGGAAGTCGTGCATGACAGCCGGTCCGTCCTGATTTCAGTGCAAGGGTCGGAGACTGATGTTAGTAAAAAGTCCTGGACGGGCAGTCGTGACTGAAGACCGCGTCAGTGTCCTGCCATTTGTAGTGGGAGTTAGATAGGCGATTTTACAGTACCCAATTTCAAGAATTGCTAAACGTGTCATGGAATCGAGGACCTCCACGACGTTAAGTCGGGAACATGACGGTCCATAGTGGAATCCGGTTTTGCTATGCCAGTTTTCAGAAAATAAAAATTGCTGCTCAAAACGACTCTAAAAACAGGTCGTTAAAAGTTATTGTGTTGTAGTCCATTTAATACTTGCTCAGGGAAAATTAGGCAATTTTAAGCATAATATCTAAACATATTAGTCAAAAAAATACACTTCAAATAATTTATTAGTAACGACCTGTTTAGGCGTTTTTGAGCAAAGATTTTTTTTATTATGGAAAAATCGGCAGAGCGGGGTGACGGAGGCCCGCGAACGTCACGGGCCCGACAGACAGTAGTGGAGGCTGTCGTTTCAAAACACTTAGAAAATGCTGAAATTGGGGGTGGTACTGAAAAGCGACGCTCTGAAAATCGTGACAGGCGTGGCAGGACGGACCGTCGCAGGCGTACGACGGACCGTCAAGGCCATAAACTTAAAAACGAGTCTTGTAGCATGACGACGGAAGCAGGAACGGACCGTTCAGGAGCGACGGCGTCACGGGCTACGCCAATCCCAAGCTTCAGGTCGGTTCTTTATATTTGAAGGGACGGTTTGGGACTATTCCTGATTGAATCTAGAAGTTATAGGGGTAATGTTAATAAGTCTAATTCTTGGGGGGTTAAAAGGAGGTAACCTTCAGTAATTAGTGGGAATTAGTGCCCATCTTTTAAAACTAATTATATATAATTAGGGTAAAAGAAAGAGGGTTGAATAAGAAAATAGAGAAAGAACAAGAGGAAGGAGAGAGGGAAAGTCGAACGAGAGACGAGACAAGGAGAAACGAAGAGAAAACAAAGCTGGGGAAATTGATTTGTGATCCCTCATCTTCGTGGAGGTATAGGTTAGGGGTTTTACACTATTGATAGTAAAATATTAATAGCGATGATGAGGGTTGGGGTGTAGTAATTAAGTCTTCTATATGATTAATTGTGTATGAATGAGGTGATTTTTGTATATTGATTGTTATAAAATAAGCATGATGAAGCATTGAATCTAAATCTTGAAGAAGCAACCCTAATCTCTTTGTAATGTGATGCGCTTGGTCTAAAAGAAGGCTGATGAACGAAAGTCGTAGCGAGATTAGGGGATAGGTGCCACGTTCCGGTACCAGGATAGTATATGAGGATCGGAGTGTCAAGTCGACCCCAGGATAGTATATGGATCGGGTGCAAGTCCGGCGGGGACCCAGGATCGATTGAGGATCGGAGGGGTCACGTTCGACACCAGATAGTTTGGATTGGGTGCCAATTCCGGTACCAGGTCGTATATGAGGCTCGGCGTGTCACGTTCCGACACAGGAGTATAGGGACGGGGGCCACGTTCTGTACCAGGATTTGATAGAATGAGTGAGCGGAGAGTGTAACGTCACGACACGAGCGTAAAATATATCTGATCTTGAAAGATACTAAGATTACTCATCTAAAGAATGTTTCCCAAAAGAGTATGGTGTGGAGGCGTCTGAGTCATCATAGATAGTGAGTCGGGTTACGATGTCGAGACATGATGTTTATACTTTTGCTATCACTGGGAAGAAGGAGTGGATTGTATGCATGTATTGAGATTATATTGTTTCGATTTTGAGTGGCGCGATACCTTATCAGTACTTGTGGTGGTCTGAACCCCTACTTTTAGTTTTATTTGGGATATCGTGGATGCAAGCAAACGGTGCCGTAGTCTTCGAGCTAAACAGTAGTTTTTCCAGCCCGTCTCGGCAACGATCTTCAGGGTGAACTAATGCTTTTAGCTTGGCCTGGTCGTATCCTAGGTCTTGATGCTTGAAGTTGCGGTCAGAGACTAGACTCTATTGTTTCGATTCTTGAAACTCTAGTGTAGTAATGATCAGAGTGTTCTGTGATTGGGGGAGAGCTTCCCCGATTTGGGGGACTTTAATAGATGTGAATTTAGCGTAGCATGTCGTTTATTTATGGTTAAGTTTCGCATTGCTTTATGTGATATTACATTGAATGATAAGGTTAGATT
>JAKWJA010001081.1:0-10153 GCA_027704765.1 Solanum habrochaites | reverse complement strand
TATCATCCTTAGTGACTCTATATTCTTACACAGTTCCGAGAAAGACAACCATTGGAATTTCGTCCATTAATGATGGTAAGGTTTTTCTAAGCCGAGCATGGGGGGAGAATGTTTAATTAGTCTTTGTTCATAATGAGATATTGTTAAATAACAGTCTGATGCGCTTCAAGAAAACAAACAAATGTTACAACTCTAACAATAAAGAAGGTTCATAATTTGTAATTACATTTTCATTGAGGTCTTTAATTTTCAACTCTGGATATAAAATTTCCTGATCTATTTAATTAAACCACATAAATAAGTATTTTTTTTGTATAGAATTTCAGAGAACAAAGAGGTTTAAATTAGTTTATGTTATACTTATGACTACAAATTTATAGTCTGAGTGCTTACATCATAACACAATATAAATGACATGTGTTTATCGCAACATTATAAATCAACAGATAACTCTTGATACTTTCTTCAACAAGAAAGGAGTCATTTTATTGTATATATAAAAATAGTATTTTTATTAAATTTAAGTACAAATTTTCGGCTGTAAATTTAACTCTGTTACAACTAATACTCCTATCTCAATTAACCATTTTTTGGGATATATGACCCCAAATTTTGTGATACAAGAAGAATCAGTGTGTAACCTTAGTGATGGTGACTATTTGGAATTGTGTCCCATCAGATTATTGATGAGATTTTTGCAAGCTTCTTGGATGTCACATTTAATCACGTGTGGACAATTATTTTTTATGATGTAATATTAGAAGAGGGTGAAATGCAGGTTACTTTTAGGAATTTCTTCTTTTAAAGGAATTACTCCAAGTTAGACAGAGAATATTATGGACATGATCCTTCCTTATTTGTGAAGACGAAACGTGAAGAAGCATCACCAAATTTGGTATTCTGAGGTTGATGTTTATTTCAAAGTAATTTTTTTTGTTGAATTTCCTTCGGTGAGCTAGACACATTAAGTGGAAACTTACTTTATGTCTATCTAGTAGAAATTTCTTGTCTTCTAAGGAATTAGTCCATGTTTGACTGAGAAGTATATATGTTGGACATGATGCTTACTCATATGTGAAGAAGAATCTCGAGAAGCATCACCAAATTAGGGATTCATGAGTTGATGTTTATTTTAAATTTATGTTGTGTGTTGAATTCTCTTGGGCATACTTAAAGTATTCAATGGAAATTTAATTTTTCTATGGTTTCATTTACTAAGAGAATAGTCTAAGTTAGATTGACAATCTCTCGTTATAAATTGGAATAATCCCTAAACAAGACAGAAAGATCTACTAACCAGACAGAAAATTACGTTTAAAAATCACATGTTTAACATCGCCCTAATGTAACACCAGTAGCCAAAAAGACCAAATCAGTTTTTCAGAAACATAGCCAGGTGCAACTAATGTGACTATCAGACTGACCCTGCCCATTTGTGTTTTCACCCACAGTCCCGTACCTGCCAACTGTCCATCGGGATCAGAAACTCCCAAATATCTCAGCCCAGGATAATTGGTTAATTGTTGAACGACGGACTGACCTATGGTCCGTAGTCCATAACAATCGATTAAGACTCCCTTCACACACTCTCTGACAATTAAGGGAAACATAGTTGGGTAAAGTTGAAATGGTCATAAGTTTTAGCACAAAATTAATTAGGTCTCCCATTACCTATCCACAGCTATATAATTAAATTATCTTTCGATATCCACCAACCTTTCTAAAATCAGACTTCCTAGTAAAGAGTTATGTTAATTTTAGTAAAGGCCTGTCGAATAGGACCAATAGATGGACCAACCGACAGGGCTTCGGTCAATCGCCCGACCGTCAGTCCTGGCCGTCGATTGGTCTCATATCAACTTCCCCATTGGTCTTTTTGACCTTTCACACTTCGTTTAAACCGTAAGTTACATCGTTTTGATCCGAAATCATCATATTTTAGTTAGTTTAAGACTAGAAACATGATTAACCCTTATCTAAGTCAAATCATTAAATCAAAACTACAAAATTAGAAGCAAGAGAGAAGAAAAGAACCTCAAGAACCCTAGATTAAGAACGCCACAAGCACCATCAGTTCCAGCCTAGAAACTTAAGTATTTTTCTGTGGATTTCATCACCAAGTATGTGAGATTTCACTAGTGGGTTCGTCTTTCCACCCAAAGGGTCCTAGTTTAGTATGTTCCGTGAGTCTATTTAGCATTATTAAACTAGCTGTTCCTCGAATTTCAAAAGAATTCATGATTTAGGTAAAATATATGATTCGTAATCAGATTATCTGTTATTAACTCAAATAACTCATGGATTCCAGAAACCCGAACTTTTTATTTATTAGTTCATGATTAAAAAACATGCTAGGTCAGATATTCAGACACTCAGATGTAAATATGCCTCAGTTATAAACTACATGTATTACCATATTATTTTTTGCATTGAAAGTTGGCAGTTCAGAGTTTAGAGGTATCCTTATTAAAGGGGAAACTTAGGACATAATCAATTAATTTACAGAATTCATTGGGAGTAGCATAATACTAATTGGATAGGCTTAGCATAAGAGAAATCCTTGAAACTAATAACAAAGTAGGTTTTACGCTCCTCTGTGGGCAAGAGTCAGTTTAGTGTAATGCCACCATGCCTATTATACCTTGGCAGGGTATATTCGGTTCCTCTGATAGCGGCATATACCATCGGATCCACCTGTAGATCATGTGGGTTTTAGTGATGGTTGTTAGTAGATCAACAGTTCTGTGAGGGACTCTTTGCATTAACAAAACCCAATTTACGAGTTTTTTCAGTGTCAGTTTCTGCATATTATAAATTTTCATTTGCCTTCACTTATCTCAAAAATCAGTATATCATGGTGTAATTATTATAATTGCTCTTGTGCTTGTGCGGTTATGTTTCATTCATGTTTACTCTTATCCTAATGGCAGTTCTTTCAAGTAATGATGCATTGTGAGCTACATCTGGAATTATGTAGTGTAAGGTTCTAAGAATCCAGATTACCACTAGATAGAATTTTCCAATCTCATAGTTGAGCATATTCAGGGTAGTCATCATTCTCCCCGAGGACAATGTCACAAGTTTAATTCATGTCTTTGTATTTAGATTTTCAGCTTTCCTAAATTTAGATGGGGCTTGTACCAGTATGTTTATACTAGTGGTAGAGGCTTATTTCGGACATATTTATATTTCAGCTTAGTATGATTAAAATTTCCCTTTATATAACAACTCATTTGTTTTCCAAATATCTCACTTATAGAATATGGGAATCCCCATGTTTTCATCTTTAATTATGATTTTTCTTTCAACATCAGTTTAATAGCTTTAGTATGCTAGTGATCATACAAGAAGGGTTAGCTTGTTGGAGAGCTGTTGTGTTTTAAACATCCGTGTTCGCGTCTTGGTATAGCTCGGGCCAGAGAAAAACTTCATATTAGAGCCCTAGGTTTAAGTGTACTGGGATGTCTAAAAATCTTCACTAAGAAGAGTCCTTTTCATGGGTGTGAAGTGTACCACATCTAATGAGAGGGAGACTACAAAGTGTGTTAGGAAAAACTTCACTTTCTTGTTACTCTTATCGTGCGTAAGGTATGATCTTATTCCGCTCTAGCTTGACGTTCTACATTTCAGATCATGCCTCCTTCTAAAGCATAGGCATGGATTTCTAATGAACACAATGCTAATGAAGTTCATCTAGTACGAGATAAGGAAGTTTTAATTTGGAGTTTCTGAACGCCAGTTTAGCTTTTGGCAAAAAGAATGACAACCTGGAAAAATTAGAAGGTTCAAGTTCTATCTAATAACAATGGTGGATCAGTGATATCTATTATTCGACCTTTGTTTTGAAAGATTCACCTGAGTTTTAGGGTCCCAAGTTGTGTCAGGAACCATAGAAGTTCATTAATGAGGTCAACAAAATATTTGGAGTTATGCAAATAACTGGTAGTAATAGGGTGAAATTGGCATCCTACAAGCTTAAGGATTTGACTCATATATAGTTTCACTCAATGTAAAAACAACAAAGATTACTTTGTCTTTTGCCACTCAGTATAGCACTAAACTTTATTATCAGTCCAGAAACTCTCTAAGAACCGTTCTCAGTCTCTACTCCAGTTGATGACCCAGTAGCTAGACGGGTATACAGAAATTGCCCTATCATAGTCTCTCAAAAAGTCACCTTAGAAGATCTAGTAGAGTTAGAAATGGTAGACTTCGATGTCATTCTTTGCATGGATTTGTTACACTCATGTTATGCCTCAATCGATTGTAGAACTAGGATTGTTCGTTTTCAGTTCCAGACGAACAAGTCTTAGAATGGAAGGGTAGTAGTTTCGCGCCTATGGGTTGATTTATTTTTTACATTTAGGCCAAAAAGATGATATTAAGGGTTATCTCTATCATCTAAATCGTATTAGAAATTTATCCTTGCAAAACCCAACTATTGAACAGTTCCAGTAGTTTGGAATTTTCTTAGAACATTCTCGGGGTCCCTCCTGAAAGGGAATCAACTTTTGAATTGGTCTCCTTAACTATTAGATGCCTAACCATTATTTAAAAATTTTTTTTGTTTCCCCCTTTCCCCCCCATTTTAAAACAGAAAAAAAATTTTTTTTTGGCTCAAGGAGAGCTTAAGGAATTGCAAAGAGCAGTTGAAGAACTTCTAGATAAGGGCTTATCATACGTATTTCAATATGGGTGCACCAGTGTTATTTTAAGAAGAAAGAAGGATTTTCTCAGAATGTGTATTGACTCTAAATAGTTGAAACAAGGTCACAGTAAGGATAAGTATTTCTATCCCAGGATTAATTACTTGTTTACCAACTTAAAGGTTTACTAAAGTATTGAAAGATAGACCTCCATCGAGTTTATCAGAAGATGCAGATTCAGACATAGGACATTCTAACGAGCCAAAACTGCATTCAGAACTCGACTATGGTAATGATGGAATGTGTAGTGGTGTCGTTTGGACTAGCCAATGCTCCTGACTTCTGATTTGATGAACAGAGTGTTCAAACAGTACTAGATTGTTCGTTTATTGTCTTCATGTGATATCGATCATTTACTATTAGGAGTGAGAAAGAAACAAGCAAGTAATTTGATAAATGTTTGAAGAATATCAAAGATCGCCAGTTATTCGCTAGTTAGCAAATATAGTTGTTTGCTTGGGGCTGAATCCATTGATTTCCTTGGTCACATAGTGTCTAGAGAGGGATTCGGAGTTGGATTCGAACAAGAATAGATTGAGATGTGCAAAACAATGGCCAAGACCTACCTCTCACCTACAGATATCAGAGTTAAATAAGTCTAGCGGGTTATATAGAAGATTCGTGGGAAAGGTTTTAATCCATAGCATCACATATTGCTAGGTTGACTCATGAATATCAAGTTTCAAATGGTAGATCTTGTGAGAAGGTTGGTAATCAAGTAACCTTAGCACAACATTTCATCTGCAAGGAATGGACAGCAAGAGCGTACCAATTCCGACCCTAGAGGATATGTTTAAGGAGTGTGATCGATTTCAAATGTAGTTGGCATGTGACCCCCTTCGCTCTATTGATTGCTCCTACAACAATAGTACCATTCCAGCATTCAGATGCCCCTTATTTAGCTTTATTTGGATAGATGTTGATTCTCCATTTGTTGGTTGCTCTAGGTGAAGCAACTTTTCTAGGGCCAAATTCAGTCCTTTATGCTATGGAGAAAGTGAAACATTAGAGAGGACTTAAGACAAATCAAAGTCGGCAGAAATCTTATGCAGATTTGTAAGGAGAAGGGAACTTATTTCCAAGTTGATGATTGGTTATTCATCAAGTCTGACCATACAAAGGTGTGATGAGATGAAAAAAGAAAGGAGAAGCTCAGTACTAGATGTGCCAGGACCTACAAGATCTTTAAAGGGTTGGAAAGGTTTTCATATGAGTTAGGATGGCAGCAGACTTAGTACGCCGTGCATGTGGTTTTACATGTCTCACTCTGAAGAATTTTGTGGGTGACCCAGCCTCTATCGGGCCATTAAGAGAGTGTGGCAGTGAAATAAGTCTTTTCTTATGTCAGGAGTATACCAGTTGAGATTCTGACAGTCAGGGTAGAAGGTTGAGGAACAAGAAGTATCCTTCATTCAGGTTTTTGAAGGAGTCAGTGCGTAGAGAGGAGCTTTGGGAAGCAGAAGCAGCCATGAAAGCCAAGTTCCTCAACCTCTTTCCTTATGATTCCATTCCACCTTGAGGTAATAGTTCCTCTTTTTTTTCCAGTCATTCATGCTTGAATTTAGTCGTAGAATCATGTTTCCTAAGTTTTTACTTGCATTTTTAGAGTATTTGCATGTTTTCGGAACTCTATTCAGTCAGAAACTCAGTTCTCAGTTTTAGTATAAGGGTTACAACTCTCTCCCTCAATTTCAGCTAGTTTTGTCTTCATTCGAGGACGAATATTCCCTACGGGGAGATAATGTAACACTTCGTAGCAAAAATAGAACAAAAATCAATTTTCAAAAATTTTGTAGGTGCAACTTATGTGACCATCGACGGATCGTAGCCTGACCCACGGTCCGTCCTTTTCAATTATCGATAGGATCAGAAACTCCCAAACATATCAGCCCTAGAAATTTGTTTAAGTGTTGGTCGAGGGACGGACTTATGGTCTGCTAGGTAGACGATGTTTTTAAATTTTGTAGTCCATGGACATCAATCAAGACTCCCTTCACCCACACTCTAACAAGAGCTATCGATGACCAGCTCGATGCGTAGGTTTTACCATAGTTGGGAAATTAACAACAGTTCAAAGGCGGAAATGCAATGGCGCTAAAAACCCATTTATTATATAAGTGTGTAATTATAACAAAATAAATAGGTGTCTGATTGATCCTAACCCAGCAGATATATAACTGAACTATTTTTGCATAGACAACAACCTTGCAAAAATATGACGTCCGAGTAAAAAGTTATTCATGTTTTAGTTAAGGCCTCTCTAAGAGGCCCAACCGACTAGGCATTGGTCAATTTACAGATCGTCAGTCCTGGCCATCGATTGGTCAGACATCAACTTTGCCAAGGGTCTTTTGGACCTTTTCTAGTTCATTTAAATCCTAAGTTACGCCAATTTTACCATTCATCATCATATTTAGTCAGTTTAAGCCTGAAACATAATTAAAACATATCGCAGTCAAATAATTAAGCCAAACATAGAAAAGTAGAACAACAGGAGCAGGAGAGTAGACAAAAAACCTCATGAACCTACTCAAGAACGACCACAAGCTCGAGCAGTTCCTGCTCCGAAAACTTAAGGAATTTTCTGTCGATTCATCTACAAAGGTATGTGGGATTTCACTAGTCGGGTTCGTTTCACCCATGGGTCCAGTTTCAATCAGTTCTAGATTCGTTATCATGATTAAAACATGGCGTTCCTGAATTACAACAAAACTTCAGGAATAGATAAAAATTAAGTGCCAAATGCAGTTATCATGTTAGTACACAAATTTATCGCATGGATTCACAAAATCTAGATTGTATTATTTAGTTACTAATGTACCAACTTGCTATGTCAGGATATTTCAAATACATCATAATAAAAACATTGCCTTAGTTATAAATGCATAATTATATGATTAATTGTTGCATTCTTAGTTTGCATGTTAATTTTTGAGCTATGCATTATTTACAGAAACTCAGACATAATTAGTTAATTTATAGAATTCATTCGGGAGTAGCATAATACTTAGTTGTACTAGGTTTTAGCGTACCGAATATTCCCTGAACTACTACTCAAGTAGGTTGTAAGTCCCATTTGTGGGAAATAAGTTTCGTGGTACACCGTGTGGAAATTTTGAACTCGGTATCTAGTACCTCACAAAGTTCAGCATACTCTTTTCCTTAACAAATTTATCAGTATATTTCATATAAGTTTCAGCATATTATAAATTTGTCATTGCAACAGTTATCTAAGAAATCAGTATATTCATGTTAGATTAATATACTTACTCTGAGATGCAATGTATATTCACTTCAGCTGACTGTGCCTACATGCTCAGTCCTTATGTACTGATGCATCCAGGCGGACATCTTTCGTGATATTCGGTTAGGTTTTTAGTATCTAGATAACGCATAGATAAATTTTCCAATCCGCAGTTTAGCAAATTCAGTGGTGAGTCCTCATTCTACGAGGATAATAGTCATTAGTGTAATTTCAGTTTTCAATTATTTTGTTTCATATTTTTTAGATTTAGATGGGGCTTGTCCCAGTATTTATAGTCAAGTTTTTAGAGGCTTATTTCAGTCATAGTTAAATTTAGCTTAGTATTGAGTTAATATTTCCGTTTTATTAACTTATTGTTTTAAAATATCTTAGTTATAGATTATGTGTATTCCCTATCTTTTCAGATTTAATTTTGATTTTGCTTCCGCATCAGTTTATTATCTTTAGTATACTAATGATCATGCCAGCAAGGTTTGCTTGGTATCACTTGTGGTTCTAAGTTTCGTGTCCGCGTCTAGGGGGTAGCTTGGAGCATGACAAAACTTGAGGAGGTAAAGGAGGATCGAATTTAGAAGATGGTAGATCAAAAGATGGACAGGAGGACCAGAGGTTCCACAAGGTGCGATGCTTTTTAGTGGGAGCCATACTCACCACGCCTAGACTATACATTAATGCGATGAATCTTAGGAGGATATGGAATGTTTGAGGGTTGAATTGCTACGATCTTAGACATGGAGTATCCAAGCCTAGGTACGCCCTGCGGAGCTTGAGAGGATAACGGGCTTATTGAACATTCACCTCCACTACTGACCACCGCCAATCCTCCACGTGAGCGTGCCCAAGAGGCCACGGATCATAGACAGTGAGGAGACCAAGGGATAGGAAGAAGTATCGTACTGAGATGGAGTCTACGAGAAGAGATTCATTGTTTGATAAGGAGGCCCAGTAGATGAGGCTCTTGAGTTAGCTGCCGAGGCGTCTAGCTCCAGGTTTGCGAATGTTGAGAGGAGCACCATTAAAGGTGAAAATATTTTTGCGGGCACCATTTATGGTGACCCTACTACTGAGGGAGCGAGCTCCGGGAAACCGAAACCTCCGTCTTGTTGATCTTTAGCGCTATGCACATCAGGTTTGCTTTACCTACCAACATTGCTTTATTTTTTTAGGCATTGGGGACAATTGATGAGTTTGTTTTGTGTTTTATTTTTTTTTTTTTTTTTTGTTTTTTTGGGGGTGGGGTGAATGGAAAGTGAATGCCAGGTTGAAGTAAAATTATTCCAACTCACGATCCTCGCTTGGTGGTTTTCTTTCATGTGTTCTGTTGCCCCAAGAGACTTATGTTCGCTGGAACAAACATGTTTAGTGTCTTTTGTAAAAGTATGAGTGGGATAATCTGAATCAGAGGCTATATCATGAATGATATTCGTTCGAAAGAGAATGCTTGCATGATTAGACATAGTTAATGTTGAATGTGTTGGATCAATGCATAACATAGAGATGCACCATTGCATGACCTTCAATCTAACACTCAAAGTAGGTGTCTGATAATCTGGTAGGGTCATCAGGTGTTAAGAGAGTGTGAGGAAAGTTTATTGTCCACTATTGATACCTGCTTAGAACGTCGCTACCATTAGTTCTGTAAAAAGAAATATGTGTTAGACTGTTAGGAAAGAATCATAGGAATTGTTAAATCAGACAATCATTTAGCATAGAGTAGATGAAAACCAACTGAAATTGATCCCGTATGATCCAAATATTTGAGCTTTACAAATTGATCTTTATTTTCTGCCCCCACTCATCTTCCGCCGGTGATAATGTGTTTGGCCCTTCTTCCTTTTGCGACTATGCCACCTCAATTAGGCAAAAAAATACGTTTAGAGTGACTAATGCAAAAACACATATCGTCTGGGCCATGACACAAAACCTTGGGTATTGTTGTACCGCGACTCATGGAATTCATAAAGCTTTGAGGCGGGGACTATTAAGACTAATTTCCAAAAAGTAGGGTTGAACGGATTAATGTGAAAAAACAAATGTAGATAAGGAAGAACATAAATAGTGATATGAGAAAGTGACTCGGTCAAAGTAGAAATCAAGTAAAAAAACATATAAATAAAAAATAAAAAAAGTGTTTCAAAGTAGAGTCATTGCACAAAAGGAAGAAAAGGAAAGAGAAAAAAAG
>JAKWJA010001080.1:0-102787 GCA_027704765.1 Solanum habrochaites | reverse complement strand
GCGGCCAGTTGGGCTAATGGTCAACGAAATGAGTTAAGAGTCATGATGTATAAGGTTTGAGAAACATAAATGATCTTCTTTTATCTGTACTAGCCTTGATGTACATAGTTACTAGTATGTATGACTTGGTGAGAGATAATAGAATTCTGTAAAATTAGTCGAGGTACGCTAAAATTGGCGCCACTGACGTCAAGGGTGGAAATTATCCCTTGACCAACCCTATTCACATAGTTTTTTTTTAGGAGACAAGGCATTATGTCCCATCCTATGTCATGTGTTTTATTCTTTGGGCACAAAAAAAGGCTAGTTCACAATCCACATTCCTAGCACAATAGAAATTCAGAGAATATTTGACCTAGCAAAAATTAATTGGCATAAATATATAAAATACATGCTAATATGACCTAGCTGACATATAGCTTCGTGCACAAGTAGACATTTAAATTTTATAAAGTTGAACAAGTAGACACACCAGTCATACATGACATAATACAAGTAGAATGCACATAGATTTCTGGAATTTCCATGTAGGAAGTGTGTGTGGTTTACTGGCGTCAACCTTTATACAAGTCTAAATCCTACTTTTTTTTGTCACCAAAATATATAACTCCCAAAATTAAAGACAAATTTAGATATTATGCCAATTTAATTATGGTGTAAATTTATCACAATTCTTCAATGATGTTACTAAGACTAGTCACAAAAAAAATGGATAAAATCACTAATTATTTGTTGTGCGGTTATTTATTATTTCTTCTTGTTGAACTTCACATTATTATTTACCTTGTATGCTTTCTTCACTATTGTCTTCTTATTTTGCTTGAACGTGATATCTTGACCGAGGATCATTTGGAAATAACTAATTCTTCATATCTACTAGATAGTAGTAAGGCCTGTAAGCACTCTACTCTCTCATGCCCACACTCTTATTGAATTTCACTGGGTATATTCGTTGATGGGTGCCTTATTTTTCATAAATTTTAGTTTTTCATAAATTTTAAATTAGATGCTAATAAACAAAGTAGTTCATACTTTCGGCCTAAACTGCTAATATTGGGTTGTATGTGTCAAAAAAAACTCAATATATTCGTTAAATCAGGTCTCACTGAAATTTTAAGATCAGTTGTAAAAACTATATAATGTGTATGGTTTGGATTGAAAGAATTTAACTTCATGAAGAATCAACACAAAAGTACCACAATATTGATTGTTCCAATTCTTTTTTCTTAAAAATAATACTTTTATCGTTTTCAAATTGTTTGTTAGAATATTGGGAAAAGATGAGATTAGTAATAATGGATTAAAATTAACAAAAAAAACATTAGCTGAGTAATAATACTAATTTAAAATGTATGGCGAATAACTGAATCTTAGTATATAAATTAAATATAATTGTAAACTATATATAAACATGTATTGATAGAGATTCACAAAAAAACCCTAAGCTCACCTAGTCCGCCCTTAGCCATCAAGCACAAAGTTTCTTACTTTTCTCAACGTTTAAACTTTACTTGTTTTAAACCATAATTTTAAATCTTTCTCTTTGAATATATGTAATTAACTTGTTAGTATGATCATATATATCTAACTAATAGTGATTGATTATATAAAAATAAATAAAATTCCAGTTTAAATGGAAAAAGTTTGAAACGAAAAGCACTACTATTGATTCAGCTAGAGAAAACAAAAAAAAATTATAATGGCAATTAAAATATCAACTTTTATTTTTATTATCTATTAAAAGTAGATGTTCAATCGTTTTATTTTGTTTACAAGACCATTTTCAAAGACACCCGCTAATAACAGACTTTGAGGAAACACTTAAACCAAACATTTGGTATTAACATTACATTGCTGTCAACTTTTAAAAATGTTGTCGTTATCATATCGATTTCTTCAAAATATACTATTTTAAAGAATCCAACATATAAGCTCGCCATTTTCAAAGCGTTCTAACAATTTATGTATAATATTTATGTATCACCTGATTGTGGTGATCTCAATATATTGGTTAGATTGAGGAGTAAATTCAATGGAGTGTGTGTGGATTCAGGCAAATTGCATTCTTCTTTTCATATTCCAAAATCCAAGTAACTAAGTTGGTTTTCACCCTTTGTATCAACGAATAGTGACATAAAATGATTTGTAATGACGCAATATATCTCAGTAATTATCTTTTTTTAATCATCTTCTTTTCTTCAAAACAATTTTTCCTATTTCTTTCGTACTCTCTCCTTGCCACCACTTCTTGTCCATCTGTAAAACACAAATTAAATATAGTAATTCATGACTAGCAATTTCATCGTTATATGATGGAAAAAGTTCGATTTGAATTGGGAGGATTAAAAATGGCTGAGTCAATAAATAAATAATAATAGGGAGTAATAATACTATATTATTATTTTAACTTTATTACATTTATGGTTTAAAAAATTCTTAGATGGAAAAGAATATTTAATACCATGGGTAAAATAGACAATAGGTGAAAATATTATCTCTCTTAATTTTCAAATTGGACAAGTTTGTTAGAGTTACTTTTAGTGTAGGTACCCAAATGCGTTGGACGGCAGGAGTAGGGAAAGTAAGTGATTTTGTTAATTATGTCTTAAATTTTTTCTCTTAAATTTCACGAAATCATAATCTCTATAATTTTACGGAGATTGGTTGTCTTAATAGATTGGAAAAAGGATATATTTTGTCCTTTATAGGAATGGAAATAAACATTTTTCCTGATAGGATATTGTGATTGTGTGCAGGTAACTCAGGATACTTCTTGGACACAAATTTGTATCATTTATATATTGAAGAATGTATGAACCAAACATTTTGTGATAAAATATTGAAATGAAATATAATAAAGATTTACCATGGATGAAGTTCCAAAAGATAACAGAGCCAACTGTGCCCCATTCACCTTCATGAACATCCACATTTTGTATGTTATTACGGGACATGGTGGAGATATGGTGTGGCCTCTGCCTATATGCTTCATAAAAAACATCTCCATCACACTTGATATTTATCTCAGAAACCAACTTTCCTTGGAGGCTCATTTTTCTTATATGATATGATGTATCACAAAGTTATAATAAAAAGTGTGTGGTTCATCATTAGATGAGATTCTATTCCCTTTTATAGTTAGAGAATGCCTATATTTCTAGGCTCTATCAACATTTTGATGATAGAGGGGGTGGTGGGGGTGGTTGGTGATTGACAATGATGTAATGATACAAATCACCTAATTAATCTAATATCTAAATCATTTCATATCGATAAACCTTTATTATTATGAGTTAATGTCTCGTGGGTTCTTAAGAACTTAAGTTTACACTAGCGTAGTTCCCATTTTTTAAGAAGTTGATGTTCAGTAGTCCCTCTTCCCCTTCTGGCTTCACGTTTTGTAGTAACAAGTGAAGTGCAATAAGCCAGCGTGGAGTATAGAAGGTCTAGGAAAATTAATGTAATCACTCATGGAAAGAGCTGAAAAGTTAAAGATCTAAGTTCTTTTAAAGATAAATCTATGGCATTAAATATACTAAAGCCGGGTTTAGCAGGTATTTTCCTATTGGATCCTTAAGTAAATCCAGATTAATGTTGCAATATTTGTGGTTTTATTAAGGAGGCTTGTGATCTATTATTAGGGGCCATTATCTCCTAAAAATAATTATGCAGTGTGGGTTATAAACTAGCTTATATAGGTGTGGTAGAAGGTAATATCAAAAAATAGTTAGCAGAAATAACTAATGATAAGGAAATAGTATCCGGTGTTTAATATCAAATTGTTTACGAGTACATTTGTAATCTACATAAGAGACACCGGAAACTCCTGTAATGGCTTAATTCATGGAAATGTTTTTTCTCATGATGGTGCAAACCAGAATATTTTAATCGTCTTGGACAATATGATGGTTGAGGTATTGAAGTATAAGTACATTTTTTTAGAGGATTGAAGAGGGGACCTTGTGGTGAAGGCAATAGTCATCTAAGGAATGGCCTACTGTGTGAGGCTTATCAGTCTAATGCTGTTGAACAAACTCAGTAGACTTTTCATATTGTTCTATGCTATACTATAAAATTAGGGTGTGTGCATGTAAGTACTACTCACAATTATTACGGGGCGTTTTGGTTTATATCCAGCGAATACCGCATACTTTTATATTTAGCACTGAAGGGGGGCCCTACCCAAATTACTTATTGATAAGGATAAATGATTCTACACTCAGCCGCCCCCCCGCAACGCCATACTACGAGGCACAAGACGGCAACTTAAACACAATGCTCTTTGTAAATTTTGCTGTTGAGATGAATTAGAGACATGTTGGGGGGACAATAGCACCTCAATTCCATTACTGATGTAACTACACGAAATTGGGCATTATCGTGGCGACTAAAAGCCTACAAGGTCGACACAAAATCATTTTTGTAGCGACCTGAGCTCTGTGTTCACCGCATGTAGCTATAGGTACCACCTAAAACTTAAAAGTAAGTTCTAGAGAATTGGTTATTCTATCCTTGTTGGTATTTTTGTGGAGTGATTGGTCAGTCAATAGAATTTGACTGATTCCAAAAATACATGTTTGCCAAGATCGGGATGTTGATGTAGATTTTGAAACAGGAGTGTACAAGATGAGGAATGAGGCAATTATAGAGAAGGGGTGAGTAGTGACCTCTATAGCATATAAGACTAGGGGTAAGCTATATTGAGATGGCTTTAGTCCATGTTAGAGGAGATGCGGGGGCAGTTGAAGATGTTCGTAAGGTTAGAGTATAGTGGATACATGTTAGTATTTAGTGGTAGACCAAAAGTATTGAAGAAAAGTAATTAGACAAGGGACCTGATGAGCTCCGACTTACCCTAGGATATAGTACTTGTAAGAGGAAAGCACTGAGAGTTGTGTATTAGGTAGAAGGCTAGTAGCGGATAGAGTGATGTCTGTGCCTTGCCAAGTTTATTGTATTGTTAGTAGAGGAAATGATCAAAATAGTCCTTCTTGCTTAGGTTAAGGCCAAAGTGGATCCTTGAAGTTGTTACCAAGAGCCGTGAATAGTCCCATCATTGTTGCAGATAAGGTTGGTGCACTTTTGATTCTCATCCAAATTTTATCTACTTTTTTAACATGATTCTATCCTGAACCCTATATGGGGATGTGCAATCTGCATTTGTATAGATTTGTAAAATAACAAACGTCCATATAATGTTGCGAGAAGAAAATAAACTTGTTTTGTTTAGTAGAAAGTCATATGCAGGTAAATGTCGGAGAGGTTCATCGACAGTAATTGTTCACGTGATAGGGTATAAATTTTTTCTTTTTCTGCAAATCATATTTAAGAGTGTTCGTAGTGTTAGCTGCAGTAATATTTCTAAATGAACGAAAACAAGGTTGTTTTCTATGACCTTCTCTCAGATATAATTATGATTTCTATTAATATAAACAGACGATGAAGGGACAGTTTAATAAAGATTCGGGCAAAATTAACGGGTTAATACAATATGCAAAATTTTGGGAAAGGACCAAAGTTGCATCATATTTGGCGAACATGAGGGACTATTAGTGTCCTATGTGAAAAATCAAGGATTATTTAGTCTTACCCAAGAGAGAAGAACTATGTTTGTGAGCTTTCCTTCTGTGTTACAAGATTAGCCGGTCCCTTGTAATTCTTACCATTGGTTTTTATTTATTGTATTCAATTATCATACTTTGCCGAAAAAAGCGGCAATCAAAGGACTACTATTTTGAGCCTTTCCTCTCCTCCCCCGTCCCCTACGGCTTTTTTCTTCTTTCTTCGTTTTTCAAACCTCAGCCACTCATCCACCCCAGCCCCCACCCTCCTCCTCCCCTACGCCTTTTTGCTCTTTTCTTCTTTAACGGGGACACATTATCACTATAGTGAAATCCCAAATCCCAAATTGAAAATTTTTTTTTTTTGCAAGAAAATATAATCGTTCACCATTTTTATAACTTAATTCTTATCTCTATTACTTGAGTTAACTGTATAGGGGAAAATATTGTTTGTTTCCAATGGTGAATGTTTTTTTTGATATCGTCTATTTTATCAAATCAATTAAATCAACCTAAAATATGTGCAGAAAATACAAGTAAGATAAAGCTTATAAATTTCCTCGTGCTATTCTATGTTTTATATTACAAGTTTAGGAGTAACCCTATGAAATTTGAGCAAGCATAAAATGTTTGAATTAAATCAAACTGAAAAACCGTAATATCAATTGAAAAGTCAAATCAAATCACAAAGAATTCAACTAAACCGTGGGTTGGTTGATTCCGTTTTTAATATCTAATTTAGTGGGTTTTTCTTCTCCTTTTTGGATTAGGAAGAGAATCGTTTATGGAGTACGAGAATCTTCTAACCTATTAAAAAGAATCAATTTTATATAGCTATACTTGGCCATCCAAATTACTGAGAAATGTTCGACGTATCTGCTCACGGACGCTTCTTCAAGAGAATAATTTTAACAAGATACCTAATCGAGACAGCGTAAAAGATAATGAACCCGTGGGGGGCACGTTAAAAAAAGTTCGGGTTGGTATGAGTGAGTGTCTCATTCAGGCGAAAGTCCATGAGAAAGAAGGAACGCAAGCAAGTGGAGGAGACATATAAATAAGAAAAGATTTGATGCGATCGGCGCTCAATCTAAAAATCTAAAAAAAAAAAATAATCAATTATTTGATCTGAAAAGACGCTAAGACTGGGACACCACAATTGATCACCATCACTAAGAAGAAAATTAAAAGAACGGTCACATAAAATAAACTATCCCGCGTCATTATTTATAATTGTATTATCATCAGATTCAATTATCATGTAACATATCATAATAAATATCTAACTAAACTAAACCTACTATACAAAATTTAATTAACACCAGGTCCACTCTGTTATGATAGCATGTGGTAATAATATTTTTCATTCGATTATAGCTTTCTACATTAATTAAAATCTATATAAGAGTACCCTTCTATACTTTTTCTTACGCACTTGGCCTATCTGCAACTCATTGCTATTCTAGGGTATAAAAAGAAAATATTGGCGTAAAAGGTAAGTGATTCTTTCATTGGAATTTGAAGTAGTGGAACATTCAATTCAGATGATATTTTCCGTATCTAATACCCAACATCTATCCACCATAATCCCTAGTAAGTCAAACATTTTGAGATTCATGAAGGTGAAAAAGAAAATTGGTTCGGGGTTGCCTGCAGATAAGAGTATTAGCGAAGGGTACACACAGGTTTATAATATATTTTCCAATTCATGATATTTTCCGCGTACTAAATACATACTTTTTTAGTCAAAGATACATAAGAAATTTTTAAATAATATTTGATGTTATTTTGTAATTGGAAAATACTTCACACATCAGTCTAATCTCTGAGAATTAATAGATCATTTTTAATTAAAGGATGTAACGATCTCATTTTTTTTCTTTGATTAATAGATGGAAAATAAAGTTTGTTTAAGGACTGTGATTGAAGGCCAATCGATCTCTCAGGACTAATCAATCACTTGGAATAGTGTGGGTGTGGGATTCAAGATACAGAGAGTCAACCTTCGAAGAATTAGAAAATCTATGATGTGCAATGGTCCTTTACATAAGTATATCTATGTTGTTTGTTTTCTGTGTTATGAGTATGTTGAAAATATTGGCTAGCTCTCCGCTAGCATGTATAAATAAATCGATGTTTGGAATATATATAATATATTATATTAATATATATATATATATCTATGATGATTAGATATACTCCTATATATATATATATATGCTATATCTATATAGTACTGTGGTGTGTGTGTGTGTGTGTGTGTGTGTGTGTGGTTTGTTCTTTTTGATGAGTCGTTGAAAAATATGGAGTCCAGAGCTAGCGTGTAAAATAAAGGAGTCCTTAGTCTAAAAACTGTATAAAATGTTAACAAAATTTCAATAGACGCGGTGTATAGTGATATTGTATTTTAATAACCTAAAGGTAAAATCGCTTGGAGATGGCCAACGATTTTCGCTTGGCCGGTAAAAAGAAAATCGCATCGCTGCCTTAGTACAATTTCCAAAACAAATTTTTTATTAATTATTTTTTAATAATCGCATGCGCTAATCACGAATTCTTTAATTTTTAAAATTATTTATGTTTTTATTAAAAAAAAACTAAGAGCAAATCGATGCAAGGGCCGGGGCGATTGTCTCCAAAGATTGTTTTTTTTATTTTACCCAATCATTTTTTGTAATTTTTTTTGACAATTTTTTAAATAAATGTGTAAATTTTTTAAGAAATTTTAAATTTTAAAATTTTCTACTACTGTATTCCAAAATATTTTTTTAAAATATTTTTTAAAAATAAGTAGCAATCAAAATTTTTCTAAAAAGTTGATTTAAAAAATTATTAAAAAAAATATGAGACAAATCGCGGGGGCACTTTGCAGCGATTTTGCTCCTAATTTGTTTTTTTTTTTTTAATTTTCAATATCAGCAATTAAGGTAATAATCGCGGTCCTTAGTGAGCGATTTTATAAAAAAATATATGTTTAGGAGAAGCACGTTTTACTTTTTCCTTCAAGCGAAATCACTTGTCCCTTCCAGCGAGTAAGGGCCTTGGTTGATTAAAATAAATATGCATATACCCTTTTGAAATTTTGTTAACAGTTGCATACCCTTTAGGCTCCGGACTCTATAAAGTAAATAATATATCATTTAGAGGAATATTTTTTTTTATATATAAACCCGAGCTTCTATATAATGATCAATGTGTGAAGAATATATATATTAGCTATACTATATATATATACACTCTATATCTATATATAGCCTTCTATCTATATCTATATATATATATATATATATATTGCGTCTACTACGCATCATTAGATAAGTATAATGCACAAAGCGTATTGTGTTTCGTGTTCTTTATTTCAAAGTGACGGTTTATTTAAAATTTTGAAGTTTACGAGTTTTTCTCCCTTTCTTTTTCTGTCCGACTCAATGTAGTAGTAACAACTCAAGGTTATCGCACAATAATGATGTGTATTATAAATATGGAGACACACAATACAATTGAGAAATGAAAAAAAAGATCAATCGAGTAACAACATGACGATCCTTAAAACGAAACTGATAATGTTAATTTGGGGGAAGACCAATCAAGATAGATTGAAGGGATGATAAACTTTACTTAGAACATAGAAAATGAGGAATCAAACTCTTTTTCTTAAGAATTTGCATAATTTCCTAAATCACATATCACTCTTCATTTTTATGAACTGTTTTTCATACCCACTACTCAGTTCGAATTTCCATTAACCTGATCTCATGATTACTTGTTCTCAACCCAATACCTCTCGTTAGTCCAATAACTATTTGTAATGACCTTGAATATCATACTTTAAGAACTTATTCATACACTAGGGTGTAGGACATAACTAGTAACACATAACATGAGTATTGTCATTAGTTATCTTTACTAGTTATGTACATAATCTAGTTATGGTATGTCATTTTATTCAATTTATATTTGTCCTAGTTTAAGAGTAAGTTTCTCTATTTTAGATTACCTACTGGACGACTTTTTTATTAGGGTGTTTTGAATAGGATATTTACATAAAATATTTATATAGTAAATTTATTGTTTGAGAAGTGAACTAACACACCAGTTTTTCCTACGCAAAGCCTAATTCCCAAGTTTTTAAATTCTATATAACCTTTGTTTGAAGTGAAACATAAATCATAATTAATCAAAGCATAAATTACTATCTTTGAAGCATTTCTCAACCTTCAAAAAATGGCTTATTACGAACAACCCATCTTGCTTCTTGTTATTGTGGTCACTTGTTTTAACAAGTGATTATGAATTCAAGCAGACGCGTCGTCATCTTCTTGAAACACTAAACAACTCTGTCTCCTGAGCTTCCTAGCCCCGAAATTGTCACATTTACCTGAATTCACATTCCAACTTTGGCCTAATCTGAGTTCCCTTAATTCCAATGCCTGAGCTACCACTCTACCACAGCCCGCGTTACCGAGGACGGATTGCCAAACCCGAACTCCGAAAATCCCAAAGAGCGCCGAGTTCCGTAACTTGCCAGAGATCCCGAACTTTCCACATTGCCAAAACTCGAGATACCTGTTATTCCTAAGCCTGAATTACCAACTTTGTGCCAAGCTAGAATCCCTCAAGTAAGTACCTAAAAAGCTTTATCGCGAGGCGTATAAATCATATTTGCTTCGTTGAAGCACATTTGTTAATTTTTAACACTTATTATGTAAATGTGCCAGATAAACATATGTGTATGCTTTTTTTTATATATTGTCGTCGAGAGAATTTTGACGCTTTCCCTTTTGGAAGATATATTTATGTGATTCTTTCTATATATCATCGTTATTTGTGTTTCTTCGGCGTTACTGTCTCTCTTACTATATTTTGGGGTCTAATGGTGCTCTTATTTAATTTAAGTTTGTGGTTTCACATTATTAATAACCTAATATTCTGGTGATCATGTGATATTTGATTAGTATACTGGGGAATCAAGGTCCAGTAAATGTTTATTATTTATTGATAATTATATTAAATATGTAAGTAACAAAAGACAAATAATGCTTGAACGTGTTGGATCCTATCCTACTGGTGAATCGGGTTTATATTAATCAGTTTCATATTTAAAATTTAATTTAATTAAAACATTTAATTAAAAGGCAATAGCATTATATAAACCTATTTCTTTAACAATGATCGATATAAATAATTTTTTAATACTAATTCGATGGCATGTTTTTCATTTTTTGTTCCTGTATAAAAGATGTGAACTTTGGAATAAAGTTAACCTAGCCAAGGACATTATTCAAGGAATAACTCTAAAAGTTTATTCGATTCTCTTTGAACACACTAGTACATAAATATTATTAATTATGAATAAAATTTAAGTAATTAAATAACAAAAATTCATATCAATATTTCATTTAGTTTTAAAGTAGTGATCGATTAAAATTTTTTTTTTAAAAGATCGGTTAATTCAGCTAAACTCTAATAAAAAAAATTAAAGTAGAAATGAGAGATTCTTTTAGGTGAATCCTTTGACCGATGGTATCAATTCTCAGTTTCCTTTTTCTTGTTTTAAAATTCCATTAAAATCGTAGAAGGTATTCTTAAGCTGATAAAAAGAAAAATCCATAAATGAAAGTCAATGTTCTAAGGCATATTGATATGATGAGTTGTGCACATAAACCAATTAAGTTGAAAATTTTTCATTTTTTTTTTAAGATTTGTACTTGTTTAAAATAGGGTACACAAAGGCATCATTTACACTCAAGGTGATATTTTCATGTGTCCTTATGTTGTTTTGTTACCCATGGTTGATCAGTGACATGTTTATGCATATTTTATGATTGTTAATCATGATTGAGTGATCAAACTTATCGTCTTTTATAGGCAATCTGAAACAGATTTTCGATAATATAATTGATCGGTTTTTATATTTTTATTTGAAGAATGTTACATCATGAGTTATGATTATTGATCATTTACCGACCTTTTCTTGCTTTTAGAAAAATCTCACTTTTATATCTAGAACTTGTTACAAAACCAACAATTTTGTCTTAGACCTATTTGTTTGTTATGTTTAAAGAAGTTTCTAAAAGTTCACTTATATACTCTCTTTGACTAATTATTATGTCGCTCTTTTTTTAAGTCCATTCAAATATTAATTAGTTTATATTTGTATAAAGTACCATGCATCGTACGTTAAGAAATTATTTATAGATATACAATATTTTATATCATACATTCTTAAATTTTTTTTTTTAAAAAAACCTTTCCCTTGTCTAAATACAATTTACACTATTATAAGAGAAATCATCATGAATTGATTAACCTGAGATGGAGAATCTATCATGTTCGAAGTTCTACTACTATTTCAGAACAGAATGTAGTTTCAAGTCCAGTGCTCAAGCATGCAACTGGTTTATATACTTGCTTGAGCATTTGAGGATATTTTGTAATTTTTAGTGTAAGTTTTTCATTTGAATTTGTTTCTTTATATTCTATATATTCTATAGTAATTGACAAACTTCAATAATTTTAACCACAATATAAAACGTATTGTAAATCCTCATGATTACAAATATTTGATTGATTCTTGAAATTTTTTTTATGTTAATATATATTAAGGACAAAGGGGAATAACATATCTTATTTAAAAATATTAAATTACTATAAAATCACTATAATTAACAACTTAAATGTGTAAAAATCATATTAAAATTTAACTTGACCTCTAATTCTTTTATAATCACAAATTAAAATAAAAAAATAACAGATATTGATCCATGCTAACAGACACATGTTTCCAATTATATCACAAAAACTGGAATGAATATATTATCAAAAACTATCTTGTTCTAAATCCAAATTCAATAAACTTACAATCATAAATAACCTCTTTTTGTTTTTCCTTATGTCCAAAAATCTAATAATATCGGTTATTTTGTACGATGTTTGTAATTTGTGACTTTATAGAAAAGGTGTGAAGACAGTTGTAAGAAGAACAACTGCCACCTGTCTGGGATTATGAATGACACTTGCACTCAAATACCAAATGTTCAAATGGTTTGTGAGTATTCTCTCTTATATTATTTCTTCAATGCAACAATTAAGCTTAGTTGTACTAATATTTTTGTACGTACTTAGACAGGCGTCATACATAAACATGATTCCTCAATTTGGCTTCGAAGGATACTTCTTCCTTCAACTTTGAACTACATAATAGGGCATTAAACTTGTTAAATATTGAACAAGTAAAACGCCACGTATGACACACAATTTTTTCATATTAGGACAGTAGGACATAATGTGTCAATTTGTTCAATTTTAGGAAAGTTTAAGTGTCTACTTGTCACATGCAAAATTAAGGCCGTAATTGTTAGCTAATGTGTCATTTATGCATTAGTCAATGTCTTTTTGATTGTAGTGAAGGTAAAATTTCAATAGTCAAACCAACAAACTAACTAATGTTTCTCGATATATATAATCATTTAATATAGATTATGATTATTTTCATCTGTGTATGACAAGATCCATTGTTGAGTAAAGATGACAATAGTGAAGCAAAGATAGAATCAAACCATATCTCAAAGCATGGAAATGATGTTTACTATCACGGACCGTCCAAATGGTGTCAAGTGACAAAGTTCTCATATCCAATAGAGACAATTGCCTTAGCTAAGGAAAGTGCATCATATGGGAAAATGGGCAATTGATCCCAAGACATGGACACGTATGTCAAAATGTGGGTGTTGGTGAAGTAAATTGCAAATTGAGGTGTATTCCTAAAATATTATCGAGATGCATTCTATATTGCATAAGCTCCTAAATTTTATTATAAAATTTTATATATGTAACAAAAAAAATCGAGCGAGTCGTAATATCCGCGCCAGTCCCCGTTGTGTTTGTGGCTTCTTTGATTAGCTTGTCGTTCTGGTCTTCTAAATTGCTACCTGTGTACCACGCCTCTTTTGGTGTTGCTTTTGCCTACTCTTTTTTACTCTTTTTTTTTTTGTAATAATTAAAATCATGTGTTCGATTATCTAATCAACTACTAGTATTATGTTGCAGAACGTAATCAACTCCATAAAACGTGTATCAAATCAAAATAAATATAATATCTTTTCATTATAGACGTTTTATATCTGACTCTATTTGCGAGAGGGCAAGCGAAATAAACATTATGTTAAAGAGATTTACTTGAACACAACAAACTTTTTTAAAAAAATCACAATGAAAATGTCAATATTTCTTAAAATATCTATGGTATTTTATTTGTTCTTTCCCCCTTATGTTGAAGTCCTTTAGGTTTATAAAATGGCTCGTACTATGACATATAATATATATAATTATAATATATATATAATGTTATAAAAGAATAAGGCCTGACATATTGCTATATAATGTATATAAACGGACATTGTATATAAAATTATGGTTTAGATATTGCTTCAGTACTTTCCAGAAACAAAGAAAAAACACAATTCCCAAAAACCATCTTCAATTTTTTAGAAAATTTATTTATTTGAGGAATGTCGCAAGTTGAAATAAGATTCTTTCGTTTTTCATCAGAGATGATAAATAGTTTAAGAGCTAAATAAGAATAAGGAAGTCTTAATTGTAAAGAACCCATTTTCTTTTTTTATTAATGGATTGTAAGCACTGTGAATTCCAAGACGAGTTTGAAGTTTCTAATATGTATATTATATCGCGGTAATCTCATAAGTGAAGTCAAGATATTGATATATTCATAAATCATTACTCTTATCCTAACCTTTGAAAAAATATTATTTCTAAAATCAACTATTCGCCTCAACTAAGTATCTAAAAATCAAACTATAGAAAAAAATACAATAGCAATTTTTAAAAAATACAATCTATTGTTCAATCTCAAACATAATATTATATTAGAAATTGACATAGTCACTCTTTTGGCCCTATTTTATTTCATTATTGGTACATATAGTAGCATTTCAAAGCACACTCATAACCACACATTATTACAGACTTAGACCCACATCTTAGTTCAAGCATTCCACCAAACATATTGCTCGTACTCTTTTAAATATCGTACATATAGAATACTATTACAATAGCATAATCGTTTTAAAATTTCGAGCACCATATATAAGCATACGGATGTTGTAATAATAATAATATCCAATTGAGATGGTGAGTCCTCAATATCTTTTGTGACATGAGCAGAATTGCCATTAAAGTGTGTGGATCTGGCACAATTACAATTCTTCTTTTCATATTCCAAGATCCAAGTAACTAAGTTATCTTCACCTTTTGTTTCACAGTGAACAGTGAGATAAAATGAATTATAAGCCATCCATATATCTCCTCCAATCACTTAAAATTTACCCAACTTCTTTTCTTTCATCGATTTCTTCAATTCTTCCTTTGGGCCACTTCTCGTTTCCCATCTACAACAAAAGATATATAGTAAAATTTAGCATTACTATTTCCTTTTATCCAAAGAGGATTGAATTGAATCTGAAACGAGTGAAATTGTTCAAATGAAATAAAGAATATGAGAGTATAATGGTGATGGATCGAAACATGTCAATTTAAGTTTAATAAACCTGTCACAATTAGCTAGCATTTCTATAATTTTTGGTCTTGGCAAATATTATTGACGTAAAAATATGGTTGAAATTTACCATTTGTTTTTGGTCATCGTATTTTGGAAATATATTTCAAACTTTTTTTAGAAAAATAATTTATAATCTAAAAGTTTTAAAACTTCAGAACTAACCATCAAGTTTGTATTACAAGTCAATGGATCTCTTGCAACAAATAAACAAGTGAGCCCATGACCCTAGGTAATGTGGTAGTTTGGAGTGCGTGCGACCAAGCCATCAGTCCAACAGCATTATTATAGGGCAAACCATATGTACTATTACTTTTTGTTACCCCCTGAGCCTATTGTTCATAAATTTGTCATCAACACCATATCATAACTTTTCATATTTATTAAAAAGAATATATCATCACTAAACTGGGTGTCACGTAAAAAAATTATGTAATACAACCATACTATCATATCATAGAGTGTTTTGTCAAAAGATAAAAAATTGTGTAATTTAATTTTCTAAAGATCCCAAATAATAAAATTTGACCCAAATAAATAGAAAAAAATAATTTTGAAAATTTGAAATATTCCGTTAAAACATATTCCATCAAATATAACCATTATTGAATAAACACTAATTTGCCAAATAATGGAAAATCTCTTTTTATTGTTTTATTTTGTTTATCATGTCTATATCTAAAACAGCTTTATTCCATCCAAAATCAGCACTTTATTGTTTATTATTTAGTCCTAATCAAACCAACAAAGTTTTTCCTTCATTTAATTATATCAGGTTTATACTATATCTACCAATCCAATCCAAAAAAAATTATTTATTTATAATATGTGATTATAAATTTTGAATGTCCCTAAGCTTTCATAGATTAGATTATGAACCTATTGTTTTAATTAGACAAAAACATTACTATATTGGACAATAACTTATAAAATTTTTACTCACTTCATATCTCCAATTATGGAATAGTTATATTTTTTATAAACTTTTAACTTTCCTTCTTTTTAGTTTAAAATATCATGATATATAAAACTTATCTCAATCACAAACTCAAAAAGTAGTTTTTTTTCTTTTCTTAAATTTATATCAACTAATCACTAAATTGAAAAAAAAAAATTAGTACTATAACTTATAATGGCATATATGGATTTCGAACTCAAACTTCATGAAACGGAGGTAACAGAAACATTTCTCTTTAATACTAACCATAAGCACATACAAATCTAGATCAACTGAGTCCAGTAAGTATATAGCAAACATCGAATGACACAGAATAAAAGAGTATCTAGGATATAGTACGATAAACTTAAATGGATATCATGGATTTCGAACTCAAAACTCAATGTAAACGAGGAAACATAAACATTTCTCTTTAATAGACCATAACGCCTCACGAATTTTTTAGATCACTCAACTAGTCAGTAGTATATATCAAAATCGATGACATGACAAAGAGTAGTATGATATAGCTTACCATGAGTTAAGTCCCAAAAGATAACAGAACCAACGTGCCCCATTCACCTTCATGAAATCCACATTTTGGTATATACTTGTGACATACTAGAAATATGATGTGGTCTATACCTAAATATCTCATGAAACACATCTCCATCATGACTTGATATTTTATCTCAGAAACTAACTTTCCTTTAGGTGATTGAGTTTTCAATACTCTTTGTAGTAACATCAAGACAAAGTTCATCAATGTGGTGAGGATTCTTCAATATCTTTCATTTAACTTCTCATATGCCATAATCCCAGTAACTAAATTGGGTTCCCCCCCTTCCACCCCCTTGTTGTTTCAAACATGACAGTGAGGTAAAATGATTTGTATAATCCAATATACTCCTCCACTCACCTTGAATTTTACAAAAAGCTTCTTTTCCTTCATCTTATTTCTTCCAATTATTTTCCTTTGTGCAACTTTTCTTTCCACTATAACTAAACGATACACAAAGCTTTAGTTAGCAATTTTTTAAATAGTACATTATATACTTATTGACTCTTAAATTAAGACTATAATTACACAAATTTTTAATGTGTTAAAGTACTCTATTTAATTGAATTAGTATTGTTTTTATTCCAAAATCAATATCGTTCAAATTAAAGTGTCTCTAATCAAGAAAACATTGTTACAACCCATACCTCCATTTTAATTTATGTGTTGTTCTCTTTTTTTAGGTCTGTTTTAAAAAATGATTTTTTTTTTTATAATTTTCAGTTTTTTTCACATGACATATTTTTTAATATGACAAAATTAAAAAGATATTTGATTAATATTTTATATTCGTATCTTTAGTTTGACAACACCGTGAAAATTTTAGAACAAATATACACGTTTCAAACTCTGAATCAATCAAAAACACATAAACATATTTAAAATGAAAAAAAGTAATTATTTTTCTTAAACTCACCTTTTTATACCGATCTGAACAGCCCATGGAGAGGATAAAAGAGTCAAACTTTGGAGGAATAATAAGTTAATTTATTTCAATCATCCTTGTGATCACATTGGGGAATCAGCCGATTGTGGCATCAGATTCATCTAAATCGAATATTTTTAATATAGATCTTATATCTACGTATATATATTTACTAATTTTTTTTTTGTAATAAATATGATAGATCTGAAATAATAACTTAAAAATATATACATTGAAGGTTACAAAGCCCTAATCTTTGAATAATATTTTAATTCTAACCCATGCATCTTTTATTTATGCTCACCACTCTTACGTTTTTTAATAAATAATGTGTTTAAAACCTTACCTACTTATTTTAGACCATATAGAGTACCATCAAATTGGATGGCTGACATATAAGTGGGCATAGATCTCTAGCCCTTAAGACACATGTAGATTCATTTTAATGACTTTTATTCACAATAAATCCAAATATAATTCAATTTCAAAAATTGCTTATCTTCGATATAAATAAATGATTACGAACTTAGGTTATAAGAATATTACGTTATGTTTAACTCAAGATCGTTATAGAATTTTTACACAAATTTTAAAATCTGAATCCATTTTTTCGTCGATTAACAAGAAGTTTGTAGTGGAATAATAAAGTGTGTGCTTACCATTTTGTAAAATTCCAAAAAAAGAACAGATCCAACATAACCCCATTCACCTTCATGAATATCCACATTTTGTACTTTCTCAAAACTCATAGTTGAATGTGATGTGGTCTATTCCTAAAATCTCATGACCTCATCTCCATCACACTTTTAATTTATCTCTGAAACTAACTTCCCTTCACGACTCATTTTCTTCACTCTCTCTCTCAATGTATCGTACAAGATGAAGGTGTGTGTGTTTCATTATTCACTGAATCTCTATGTCCTTTATAGTTGGCAATATGTCTACACCATTACAAAATATTTATAATATATATTTCTTCTTAGAGTACTAAATATAATAACAATCAAAATCTTAAACGGGTTTTGAATTATCTAAATAAATTTTTTGTAAGGGTTAATTTTCCACTCCTAATGTCCTTCGTCTTTCCCTGATTTAGCTTTTTAAAAAATAATAATGCACTCGACGCAAATCAGAGGCGTTCTAAGAGGGGTCATCATGATTTTCCGGATCATATATATTATTGTACTAGTGGTACATATTTTTAAAAAATCTGAAAATATAGATCTTTCTCAAAAAAGTAATATCATCAGAATTCTTCATATGCAACCTTTTTATATCTATCATCTATCAAAATCCTAATCCGCCGTCTTGACTCAAATAAGATATCGAATTTATTTGAAAAAAATATATTAGAAAAAATAAATCTTACAAAACTCATGAAAACCCAAGATACAAATTTGCGTTTATATATCATTATTTTTTTCAAAATAATAATTTCCTTGTTTATGCATTTGCTTTTCTCTATATATTTATAAGTTCCGATCTATCGTCGTCGATACAAACCGCTAATCTATCCTGACTTGGGAAGGCATTACTTTTTATAGACTGTCTCCTCTAGTTATACAAATGTTATTTTATATTTTCATTTGTTTTGCAACAAATATATTTTAACATAACGTAAAAAGATATCACTGATACTTTTTATTGAAATTCCCTTAAATAAGAATATTTTATTTTATTAAAAAATTACTAAGTCATAATACACGTTATTCAATATATTTATATTAGAATAAGTTAACAAAAACACACTCACACTTCCTACTTTATTTTTACTTGTGACGTTTTTAACTTGGTATACTCTTAATAAAATAATATTTATATAACATATTTTTTGTTTTAAAAAAACTGTCTTTTTTTTTAATATAGAAAAGTAATACAGTAAAATAAAATTTTAATTTTTAAAATAAATACAACTAAGAAACGATGGGAAATTATATTTTTACTTCCAAAAATTGAAAATAAAGAAGATATCTATTTTGAGCTAGGATGGTAAGACTGGATCATGTTTTTTAGTTTTTATTGTATTGAACCCCATATAGTAGTAGGCATTGTCCCTATTTTATTTTATTTTTTTCTATCTAGCTTGCTAGTGACCATTGATTTGTTATTGTAATCGTAATTAGAATAATTATTCTAAAGAGTTAGTGCTACTTGCTCAAAAGTTTAACTAAAATATAAATAAAAAACTAAATTTTTGTTATTTTAAAATACAAATATTCGAAATATCTTTAAAAATTTGGCATTTCATTTTTTAGAGGCTGAATTAATAATATTAGATACCTTACTCTCTAAATTAGCAACCTAAATCTATTTTTAAATTTTTTTCATATGATGATACTTTTGACCTTTTTTAATTAAAAATTATGATTTACTAATAGACCTTAATCCTTTATTTATGAAGTAAGAAATATTTTAGGGCATATATAAGGGTTGTGGAATACTTAAAAATATTACTATAATTTTTTTGTTTGTATTAGTATTTTGATAACTAAAAACCAAACATAATATACAATTAATATGAAAGAATAATCATTTTAAATATCTATTAATGTATGTAATGTAAAATCCTTATTAAAACAGAATATAACGAAATATCTTATTACGTATTAATCTCCTAAATCTATTATTAAGGAAACAAAAACGGCCTCTTAATATGCCGATACTTCTAAGAATGATTATAAATCAATAGAAAACGAAGGGAAAATAATAAATGTAGACAATAAAATATATTGTTTTAATATTGAAGAAATAAATTCAAATGATTGTTTAATATTTTTATAAATAAATTAAAAATGAACACCAATAGACTTGCTTTTGAAGCAATAATGGGATTAGAATTTGTAATCATTTTTTAATACGCGATATATAAATAAACTAAAAAAATAATATATTATATAGTTAGATATATATATATAAGATATATATATATATATATATATATAATATAATATTGTTTTTGGCTATTTCTTCTTTAGATCGAAAGTGGGACATGTTTTCGAGAGCAATAATGAATATTAATTATGGTGATTAACTAGAAGATGCTTTACCGTGGCCAGAGGTAGCATGAACGTATTAAAAATTTGTATTTTAAATATTTTTAATTTTTAAAATAGAAATTAATTAAGTACTATCTCTATCTTTTGTAGTTTTAAGTTGATTTTAATTTTTTTTGAAATCCATAAATTTATAATTATATTTTATTCGGCTTTTAAAAACTTATTTTTGATTTTTCCTTAAAATGTTTTTCTATTTTCATATTATAAGTATAACCCCTTAAATATAGAGGAATAGTTCCAAAATAAAGTGTAAATAATTTCCTTCCTTAAGTAATCCTACACAAAAGTAATATATCATAAAATAAGCGTAGTTGGATTTTATATTATTGTTGTAGAATAAATTGATAATCAAAACAAAATTGTTTGATTTCAAGTTTTCTTTCTTTTCCTTTTTTTTTTTGATGAAATTTCTCATTTCAATGAATAACAATTTTATTCTGTTTAATCATTCGGGAAGATATTTCACCATCAAATAAAATAGTCGAAATTTCAACATCTAAAATAATCAGTTCTCTATAAATACAGTTAATTATTTATCAACATTTAATTAATACCATTAATTGGAAAATTTAATTATAATACTTAATATATCATATTTAATATTTTATATTTTTTATAAGTAACCCAAAATATCATATCGAATATTAAAAATTTTTATATTATATAAATAAATACTGTAAAAACTCAGCTCAAGTACTTGAAGGTTCAAACAAAATTTTGGTTAGGCCCTTTGAGTTATATTATCACTAAACTATAGAATATCTAAACTTATCATGTGACCAATTAAATATTTTATTTTTTGGTAACTATATATATTTTTATTACCAATTGATAATTAATTTGTAAAATAAGCAAAGAAATAGGATAGCACTCAAACGCATGCAATTCACTACTCATCTTATCCACTAGTAGAATTAATCAATTCATATCTATACATTATAATATAATATAAAAATTCAAACTACTATATAAATTTGCTAATTTTACCCTTCATAGGTCCTCTATCATGTATTTTCTTTGAACAAGTATATATGGATTTATAATTCAATTATTAACACTTAAAATCGTTATCATAAAATTCAGAATTTATAAAGTTGAAATTTTAATTTAGTTATTCATAGATAATGCTCTTTGTAATTTTACTCCTCTTTTTTTACTCCACCAACAGAAAATTCTTGAGTTCCTCTAAATTTCATATGTTTAATATTCGTCTAAATTTAATTAATAGCGATTCCCCAACCTAAGGCCCCATTGGAGGAGCACCCCCTGTGATAGACGCATGTAACGGTTTGTCATTCAGTTTTTTTGTTCAGATTAAATATATGTGTTCTTAAGGTTAAAATACATTAAGATAATTATAAGAAATATTTTTTAATTTTTATCATTCAATATGCTCATGTAGAAGTAAAATTAAAAAAATATTATTAATATATTCTTTAAAAATAAAAAAAAAAAATACTGTTCGTGTGGTGGCCGGTGACATATTTGTAAACTGATCATCCACATGATTTCCCGACATATTTGGTCCCTCAACAATAATTGATTACATAATTATTCTAAACACTAGTTGGAGAGTTGTAAATGAAATTAAAAATTCATTCATTTCTTTAGAACTTCACTTTAGAAAAATAATTCATTCAATTTCTTTTAGGAACTTCAATCTATTGGAGAAAACACTATTATAATTTTTCCTATCTATTATATATATATATCTATATATATATTCTATATATAGATAATATATCTATATATCTTATACTTTCAAAATCGATTATTTTTTAATATCGTGATATATTCACCATACATTCCTTCGAACTCTTTTAATTACTGTAAAGTTTCACTGATTGGTTGTTTTTCCCACCACGCTACTATGCCCCTTTGACCTTTCCGCAGTGGTCTCGTGCGAGCTTTCCTTGCTCGTCCCCACCTCCTCCTTCCTCCTCCTTCCTTCCTTATGTCCGTTCTCCGCGGAAATTGACTCAACGGTCAAAACGAATATCCTTTCACTTTCAATTTAAAGGTTTTGATTCGCAGGCCATCACAGTAATCCGAAAAGTGTGAGCCCCTACCAGGATACAAATACAAAGAAAAATCATTTTTTTTAGCCATTCGATGTTAATATGCATATTTATTGCCTTTTTTAGTGGATACTTTGGTTAGCATTATTTTTTCTTATATGTGATCTATATGATTTGGAGGAATAGATTGATAAAGACATGTCCTAGACGATAAGAACTAACACACATTTAAGTTCATATTTTTCTTTCGAAAAAAATAAAATGTTTCATAAGCGTAACATTACTTAATATCGTACTTAATTTTAGCCTACATATGGAACTATAACTTAAAGGGAAATTTTTGTGAAGTGTGCTGAGTCAACGTGTATCATAGTAGTAGCTATAATGTATTTAAAACTTGATAAATCTTGAGTAAAGCTTCGAATTCTAAGGTTAATTTTGAATTTTTATACTTTTTAACCATAGGATAAGAACATTAGGTTGTAATATTAACTTAATATTTTAAAAAAATTTGTCGATATTAAAAAAAAGAATCAATTTACCGCTAACAATTGGATAACTAATTTCTTTTCTTGATTTCTAACTTCGTCCCCTGACGATGAGTGACAAAACGATGCCATTCCCTACATATTAAATACATTCCAGTATGTTTAAAACCCATTTTTGTGCAGATATTAATATTATGGTTGACCTAACAACATAACACCATATATGGAAAAATAAAATAATTGAACCTAGTATTTATATATAACATAATAAATATGGGGAAAATATATCACCATACCTTTTAAAAAAATATTATATTCCAAAAAAGTTTGTTATATTTCAAAACATATATTAAAGTTCAATAAACTCATTAATGCTAATAAAAACAGCAAATATTAAAAAATTTATACATTAAACTACATCAAATATGATTTCCGCCTTCCTTTTTTATTGGTTTAATATCTTAATACATGTTATCACTCATCGAGAAAATCTAGTGTGGTTGATAAGATCAATTCTCTTATCCTTAATCTCAGATCTGACATCGAATTTTATAAAGAAGATCTTTATAACTGTTTATTTTCTAATCTATTAAACAAAAATAAAAAAATAGCAGGGAAAATTATCTAAATAAATTTTTTTTTCCTTCCACAAATAATATTATATCTAGATGGCTCCGACATATCACGATTGGGCTAACTACCCTAATAAACAGACATGACATCTAGCGATCCATTTAATTTCTTATAAAAAAATATAATTGACATTAACAATGTGAATTTGCATAAAATAAAAACGATAATTGAAGGCAGTAGTTTGAGAAATCATTTGTCATCTTTTTTTTTAGTGGACGTAGATGCTGATGAACTACTTTTTATTTTTGTAGTTAGGATTATAATAGATCAATAAATTAGTTAAAATAGTGAAATGGCAGACATTATTAAAACTATTGATGATCTTCACGAGCCCAACAATGACTATTCTCAAATACTAGCTGTTTTTTGATTTTTTCTGGTGTTTTTATTTCTCCAATACAGTGTTTGAAGTTCACATTAAAATCTCAATTAAATTTCGAAATTGTTATTATAGTTTTCTTCTGAAGGAACTCCCGTTGATTTTCTTCAAATCAACGGAGTTTAAATTCAACACTTTATTCAGGATAGAACAGTTTCAAGATTTGCACCACAATTCATGTTGGAGTCTTGGTTTTTAATAAGTTATATCGAGAATAATTAGTACTATTTATTTTATGGTCATGCTAAGGGTGTTTAAATGGCTCGAAATATAGGTACTTTGGCCAACTCTTCAAAATTTTATTGGTTAGGATCAAGATATTTCATTGTAGCATCTTAATAAATCGATTCACAAGCCTTAATCCCTTTTAAAGAATCTTCTTTGAAATTTCGAGCTAATTTTATTTCTAATTTCAACTCGTTTAAGACTCTATTTGCATTGATGTGAATGTATGTTCTATATTGAGAGCATGGAACAATATCTATTTTATATTCTAAGACTTATCTATTCATTAGAAAAAAAATTTCTTAAATTTTCTGGAGTCGAGATTGAAATTAAATATACGATTTGGCAACTTTCAGCTACACAAAGTTAGATGATTTACCGGGTCAACTGTCTACGGCCATTAGATCCCTAGAAAGAGGAGCAACTAAGAAGAGAGGGGTATAAAAGAAGGAAAGGAATGTCTTCGATCTGGCTCTTGTTCCCTGTAGGTTTATGGCAAGCTACGCTAGCTAAAAAAAATTCTCTCTTTTTGTTGTTCGGCTCGATTGAATTATTTAGAATCCTCTCCTAACTTCCTCTTTTCGTAGATTTTTGAAGACTATAAAACGAGAGAATGGTTGTTCTAAGATATAGAAGTAGTTAAGGGCTTGACTAAATAGTAGATATGGGATTGAGGGGCCCAGGAGTATGGTTGAGATTAATCGGATCAAATTGGGCCGGTTAAAACTCAACTTGTCTTTTAGCCCATTTGAGCCCAACTCATACTTGGATGGGTTGGGAGTAGGGGTGTATATGACCGGGTTGGTTCGGGTTTTTCAAATATCAAATCAAACTATTTGTGTCAAATTTTTGAATTTATAAACCAAGTCAAATCAATAAAACCTCGTCGAGTTTTTTCAATTTCAACTTCGTGTTCTTCGAATTTTTGTCGATAAAATATTTCATACAACATATAATTTTCTTGTACTTTAAATTTCTTTAGTTCTACCAAAATTCAACTATCTAAGTTTATTTCTCAAGAAAATAACAAAAAATTGATATGTTAATGGACACGTAACTATCCCACAACAAAAAAATCCGTAGAAAAACAAATGATTGCAATTAATAAGTCAAAATAATTGTCATAATTTAAAGTACAAATCATGCTAAAATCAGTTTAGTAAACTATTAGTTCCATGACTAAATATTAAGAAAGTAAATATTGCTCATGTATTTTAATTGTCTAATCTATGTAAAACTAAAAACAAATATCCGCTATTATTGTCATTCTTAGTGTTGGATTGATTTTTTTTTTTTTGCATTAGTAATTCATTTTTATTTTTTTTAAACTTTATATAGTTTAACCAACATGTATGTACTATAATCCTCTATTAGTCATTAGAAGTCTAACTTCAAACTGAAATACATATAATTAAAGATACACTATGAAAATTATAAGAGATATTTCTTATATCAAAGCAAGTTTACATATAAATAAAAATTTTAAAAGTATATATAGAAGGTCGTGTTGGTTGGTCCATGTTGATTTTTTTTTTAATTGAAACCAAACCTATCCAAAATATAGTTCGGTTTTTTTTCCAACGCCAAAACCAAATCAAAATCAAACCACTACTACTCGCGAATTTTTTTTTTCCGATTTGAGATCAATAAAAAATTCGATTTGATTTTGGTCACAACCCTATTAGAACCCAATACCTAATTCTATTTAAATTCGATTTTATCATCTTTCATTTTAACTAATCCGTCCACTTAACACCCCCTAATTGCAACTACATATTGGTAGGTGCTATTTGCCTCTTCGTACGTAACATCCTTAAAAAACGCTAGGAAAGTTGAATATTGGAAAAAACATAGAAATTATAGAATATTTTCAATCAAACAACGTATTCAAGTTTGGAAATCAAATGCTTTAGGAACACCTTTAAGCTCAAAATTAACACAACAATTTTACTTAAAAATGGAATTTAACATCAATTCCTATTTTAGGAGTTTTAATATTTGGCATATTCTAATTTAGCAATATTACGTATCTTAATACGTTTTGGTGGCCTCTAATACGTCAAACGATATTGTATCCAACTCAGATCATAAGGTCAACTTTAGATGTACTTCGTTTTTCTAAATAATTGTAAATCAAATGAATCCGCATGGATCTGGGATACATAACAAAGCTCGCTTGCCTCCCTCCGCTCCAATCTCGCTCACCAGTCCCAGTTGTTTGACCCATTTTGTGACCGACCCTTACACCATATTTTAGAATATATATATTCGCCTAAATAACTGTATTTTTAAAATTTACTTAAAGTTGTAAAGTTTAGTCGATCCTTTCCTCAAATTATATATTTTAGTATCATTTACTTATACGTTCTTGTAATATTAATTATATTTTTAAAATATTAATGAATTTCAAATGTTTTTTAAAATTAAAGATTTTTGTTCAATTATAACCAAATATTTTTAGAAATTATTCAGTTCTAGCCCTATTTTATTCTAATTCCTTTCAATTCTAGCCACTACTTCAATTAAATTTTACCTCATAGTCACTCTTTCATTCAATTCTAGCCCCTTTATTGCAAATTTAGCTATATCTTTGTCAATCTAAGTTCCAAACATCATCTTTAATCTCATCCGTCCATCTTAAAATAAATCAAAATCCGAATCTTAGCCCTTTATCTCTTATCAATTCTTAACGGGTCAAGAGTTAATACGCTATTCTTCCCTATTTCTAATACCCTAAATGACTAAAACAACTTTTTCATTGTCTCTTCTCTTGGTTGTCTCCCTCTCTCGTCTGTCCCACCTCCTCTTCTCTTCCCCTCTCTCCCTCTTCTCATCTCCCTCCGCCTCGCGTTTCATCTTTTTTTCCTCCACCGGCGAACAGTACAGCGACGCCACCATTCTCACTCTTTCTCCACTCCGATCTCCTCCTTCCCCTTTCCCTTGTTCTCTTCTCCTCGTGGCAACAATAAAGCAGCAATAAAAGAAGACCGGCCGGACTGCAGCAGCCTCCGGCGGAGGATCAGCAAAGGCATCGCCCAGCATCCCGGGCGCACCTCTCCTCATCTTCTCTTCTCCGTCATCTCTTCATATCTCTCCGCATTTTTTATCGCTGGCTAGCATTCGGCGAGCTGCCAGGCCGAGCAACTCCACGCAGCACAGCAAGAGAGGCGACCGTGGCTCCAGTACTCCATGCAGCACAACAGCCAACACCGGCCACAACTCACAACCAAGCATCGATTCCGGCGGAATAAATGGATAGCAGGCTGTCCACCGGAAGCCGCTCGCCCACGAGTTTTTGGCGACTTCACAACGAAAATCAACAAGCTCCAGCCTGCGTAGCACTTGTTTTGAGTTATTCAAGACGTGATCTTTACAGATCCGTCCCAGTAATTCAATCTAATTTTTTGGTCTTTTCATTTTGGGCTATTGTGAGGTGCTTCGTGGGAATCTGACGCTTCGCATGATGGACTGTCTCATTTGCGTTATTGATATCCCATTATCCTCATCAATGCTTATTTAAGTTGTTTTTTAGTTTTATATACACGTTGTTGTTCTATTAATCTTTTGCTTATATGTCTATATATTTTGAATTGCTTTGACATTCTGTACATATATACAATGTGCTTGCTCTTTTCCGCTAAAATATATGGACTAATTTTGGGGCTCATAATAGGAATGCTTGATTCTTGAGACTACTTATAATATATCAGTATGATCGGAGCTGCTTAGTATTTTCATTTTTTTTCTTTTTGGTAGATAAAGCATGACAATTGATTCTCACAGGTCTTGAAAGGATGATTGATAGTTCTTATGTATGATTATAATTGATCCCTTTTCCTCTCCTTACATTTTTATTGTCGATGTTTACGATGCATTTCGATAACTAGATTAACTTTCCTGATTATAAGATATATCATTATTTTAGAGGCATCTCAACTCGGATTACTCATTTTCTGTATAATAAGAGTGATTTGTTTTGCTAGTTTATACATTTAACTCTAGTTTATCAATTTTTTTTAAAAAAAAAACAAATATATATTTCCCTTTTCTACATATATTGAAATAGATTAACGGGTGGCATTAAATTCTTATTTTTTCACCTTACTTATAATTGTACTTGTTTACTTTTGATAAAGGCACTTGTGAGTAAATATTTTGCTGATTTGGTTTATGGGTAAGGGAAATCTAATTTCCAAGATTGTCTTAATTTATTGTGTGTTTCCTATTTCTGCTCCTATCTAAGGCAAACGGCTAAATGCTTTAGTTATGGGCATTCTTGATGTTTTTTTTTTTTTTTATTGATCAATCATTGTGATTGGTTGGTAAATAGTTACTTTTCCTTCCGTATTATTTCTTTGGTCCCTTATTTAAGTATGTGCAGAATCTTTACTTCTTTATTTTTTGATAATTTATTGGGCTTGTTTAATTAAGTTAAGGAATTGCATTGATTTCTTTAACTTGCTTAATTTATGGTAACATAATATTTTCTGATTTTTGGCTTCCTTTTATTAAGGAAATATATATTACTCTTTTCATTTTTTATTACTTGCTAATATTGGTAAAATAATTTAAATAATTTGGCTGATTTGACTTCTTCAAATAAGAAAATAGTATTAATCATTGATTCCTTAATTTTATTTTGTTTTCCCACTTAATTAAGTGTCACCCCTCTTGTTCTAATAAATAAGACCCCTCCTTACTCATCAAGAACTGAAAAGACAGTCATCACTCCTCAATCACAAACACTTCTCATCATTCTCCCTTCTCTCCCATTTGCTCATTGGCTCTTAACAAACATTAATATTCCGTAATTATTCAACAGGGTTTCTTCTTTGCTATCTTTTACTTTGTTCGAGTAAAGGTTGAATCAATTCGTTTGCTTCAACGGGTTTTCATATTTTGAATATTTGAAGTCCAAGTTGAAGATTAACTGAAGAATGATTATTTATTGTTTTGAATGTTATATATATCTATATATTTTTATTTTTCGCTATTTTTTCTTTATTTCGAATGTTTGTAAAACAATTGTAACCCTAAATCTATAATAAATTATTTGGGGGTCTCTAGGGAGGGGGGATTTATATGCTTTTTTTTCGTTATATTTTTTAGAATCATGCCTATAGGTTGTCTTTCAACCACCTAGATTAATGTTTATAGGTGTTATATCTACTCAATTTTCATTTTCTTGACACTTTTTGTTAATAAAGTCTAAAAATAATAACTCATTTCCGTTAATTTTAAAAGCAAATCATATATTTAATAGGCCCGCTTAGGTGGTTTAATATGTTTTTAATTTTAGCAATCCAATCTTGTCCGTAGACACCATGTCTATGGTTTAATTGTTCATAACATTTAAATTTACAAAATTAGGCATATATATGTTCTTTGTTTGAGAACACCCTAGAAATCATGTCTATAGGCTTGTAATAAACTCGTACAATCACAAAAATAGAACTTGTTTGTGCATATTTTGTGCCGCTCCCCCTAAAATTATTTAATATTATTTCATGAATATCCTATTCGTTTTTTCTTGAAGATTTCGCATTCCTTGCAATATGTATTTTCTTAAATAATACTAAATTAGAATCATTTCATGCATTAACTGGCTTTAAAAAATATTTCATATCAAAACCTTGCAATTCTAAAAAAGTCATTATTCAATCTTCCTAAAATTTTGGATTGATTTTGACATGTTTATTTTGTGAAAAATAAATTATAAGCACTATCTCCTAAACCTATTCGTTAGTGGAAAGTCCAAAGGAACTCGAGGTCGAGTTTACAATTTTTTAAACACCCGACGCATCCTCGGAAGTACCACCTACCCATGAATTTCAAAGAATTCGTGCATTTAATGTTAAATGTTATGTGCCTACGTGTGAACTAAATCTTTTAAATCATTTTTTCAAAACAATAACTATTTTTTATCCGCCTCAAATCAAAATGTTTCCTATGGTGGAGGGAGCGCGATCACTAAGATCGTGCAGCATCTATAAAAACAAACATTTTTTTGATAAAAAAATTCATATTCAAAACTTGCTCTTTTTCAAAACCTTTACTTTCTCACATATTAAATTGTTTTATATTTTATACATTTTTGTTTAAACTTAGTCTCATGCTTAAATACGCACTTGGATTGTTTAATGTCATCACCTAGCGTTGCATGCTTAAATTAATAGTAATTAATTTTTTTATTTTTTATCACATTAGTAAACTATTAAATAGTTACTAAATTAAAACGACTTGATTGCTCCGTGTACCCCACAAAATTGCAATGAGATACACGGCCTGGACCCACACATGGTGGATCTCGAGGGATTCCTAACCACCTTCCCCTCGGGTAATTTGAAACCTTACCCTAATTCTAACCCGTTTGAACCTTATTTAGACTTAGTTTAGGTTAGATCAGGTGCCCCTAACGCTCCTTAATTGGTTAGGGTGGCGACTCCAAAACTCAAAAATCCCACAAGAGTTCTTTAGGTCGTGCACAAAACCCGTTTTCCGCGAAAATGGGGCGCCGACATAAATTGCGACTTAAACGGACCGCTGGGGACATTAGGTTTCTTACATTACGTGTTAATTGCTCTTTATGTGGGTGTTTACTTTTAATTTTTTTGTCATTTTCACTACTGTTATTTTTTGTTGCCTTATTTATTGTCCCCCCTCTCATGTTCCGTCCCTTCTCCTTTTTCCTTAATGTTTATTATCACGTTTCACACCTCTACCTTTCCCCCTTAATTTGTTTTACCTGTTTAGTCTCGTATCCTCTTGCTTTATTTGCGTAGTTTTTCAATATCTGTATATGTTTTTACTTCCTTTATTTATGCTTATTTATTATTGTTTTCTAACTTGCTATATTTAACCGTTTTCCATTAATGCTAAATGTTTACTGCTTTGAATAATTGGCATCCCCTCATACTTCCCCTAATTAGGCCCTCTTCCTTTTATTTTGTTCTCGTGATGTTTGCCTTTGCACCTCTCACAACTCCTTTCCATCTATTTCACTAACCCATTATAGAGAGTCTGCAATATGCGTGGGACGTAGTGTATAGTTTTTTTAACTACCGCGAAGCCACGAGCCTCTCCGCATGACTCCCTTCAAATCGTGTCAGCCAACTCTTAGAAGTCCTGGTTAGTCCTACATGCTGCATAAGCCCTAGGAGGTTTGACCCTTGGTGTCAATCCATGTAATGTAGTCACCCCCCCCTCCTCGTCTAAAGGCCCCAACACCCTTAGACAAATTGCATATTTATGCACTGATCATATAATTAAATCAAGTCAAACATTGCCAAATGGAGTTTTAGAAGTTGTTTGTTACGTGTTGTTTGGCAGAGTCATTACGTACCCTCACTTCCCAACACAACAATGGTGTCAAAGTTAATCCAATTTTGAAGATGGTTTTTGGCAATGAAAAAAGAAGAAATGGGTTCCGCAACCTTCTCCACACCGACTATGAACATTACCCCCATAAATGAGGAAGCAGATTGTGCCTAACATTGGAAGCACATAATTAAAGTTTTTTTTCCTCTTATTTATTCCCTGTGTTTATCCCTAGCCCTTTATTATCTCTATATTGATGTAATAAATGAAATTATTTTCAATAATTGAAGTCGTTTTATTGTCTAACTCTAAATTAAACCAAATTGTCCATAAGGCCTTGAATTAGTTATTGTGCATCACTTATGTTCGCTTAGTCCTACCTCTGGCCACGAGGCCTTCCTTTGCATTTAGTGTCGTTTATCTTAAATAACGTGTTTGATATCCATTATCATGTTCTCACTTGGGGCCTTTATTTTGCCTTTATTTTATTTTATTTATTTTATTTATTTTATAAACCCTTCCCAATTATGTTATCATTAATTCTATTAACTGTTATAATTGTCCCATCTTTGAGTTAATTTGTGTCATCATTTTGAAATTTCTAATTTTGGGCTACTAATAATAACTCGGTTTGTGTTTGATTTACTTCTTTGATTAAGGTTGTCTAGTATTTGGATAATTTGGCGTTCGATAAGATTCTGCAATATGACAATATGTTCACCCTTGAAAAATCACCCATCCTTTCTCTCCAACACAAAGTAACCTTTTTGGACCATCTCTCCCTCATGCCTATTCTACTCACACCCTCTCTCCACAAGGTCTCCATACGCCTCAATTTGATGCTTCAGATAGAGGGAATAGATGACAAAATAGGAAGTCTAAGCTAGATGCATTACAAGCGAAAATGCATGACCTGGAGAAAAAGGTGAATGGAGGATTAATTCAATACCTACTCATGACCTAAGGTATAAAATTATGTCTACCCCAGGAGTCGACTTGCCGTCAGGATTAAATTCCAAATTCAGACATGTTTCGAGCGACGTGGGGATCCATATCACATCTCAAGATTTTTGCAGCAGGCTATTTGGCTTACAAACAATGAACTCTTCCTAATGAGGTTTTTATTCAAGCTATCAGAATTCCTTCACTTGTACTTCAAACAAGATTTGACAAATGGCTCGCATGGGAAAGACATGGCTTCGAACTTTGTGGACAATACAAGTTTCATACGAGGTTACCTACAAATGTTAATTTGATCAATTGAAGAAATTAATCATGAATGCTTTGAGGAATATGTCATACGATGGAGAATGGAAGCCCCAAGAACGTCCCTTACCGCATGAAGAGGAAAAGGGGTTTTGGTCCAACTCTCATCAGATCACTTGAGGGTAATATCCTACAAAAACCCTGTTCTTTTGTGGTATTCAAAGTTTCGACAGTCCTTATTCGAATCGGAAAGAGTAGACTATGGCATTCATTCTGGAAGAATTGTTGATACAAATTCTTTTCAATCCTGTAAAGACTCGTTGATGAAGGAACGAAGAGGCATCAATATATTACACACTCGAACAAGGAAATCAAATATTGAGCCATTCATGCTATCTTGAGCTTCCACACTTCCCTCGGGTATCTCACATAAGGTGAGTAACCTCGGTGTCTTTCACTCCTTAATGGAACTTTGACTGACATTTTCCAGAGATATGGGCTAAAGGACTTCTAAGACCAATAACGGATGGATTCCCAAGCACTCTACTTCAACAACTTTGATCGTTCCACCAAAAATTGTGCCTACCATTCAAACATTCAAGGTCATACAACCGAAGAAGTGACATTTGAGGAAATACGATTCATAATATGATTAAAAAGGAAAAATTATAGTGGCAACCAGGACGACAAAACAACAATCTCAATCCTTCTAATGGCCGAATACATTTTTCGTTCAAGGAATCCTACAAGGTGTACGTTAGGCACTTCTGACAATGAAGCGAAACCCATCAATCATAGAAATTGATAAGGACAAGCTCTTTGAGCAAAGTTGGCTTTTATTGTTTCTCAGGACCTTTATGCCCAAAGCCTTCTTCCATCTTTCATTTTCCTTGTATTCTGACTACTACGTTGACCTGATTTCCTTTTTGGATACGTAGGCAACCTTGATGGGTCCGGTCCTTATCAATAATTTTCTTTCTTTCCCTGGTCATATCAAAACACTCCTTACAATTCAAATCTAGGCTAATTGACATCCTACATATTGAACACTTGAATTCTAAGTCGACCTTCACGTCCAAATACAAGACAATCACTTTTTTTTGGACTTTACATTTTTTTCTTTGAGTAAAGCGGAATAAAAATTTCTTTCTCACTAATAAACTGTGCAGAATTTTAGAGGAAACCTCAAAAATTTTTCCAGCAGAGATTGTTACCAAGTGGGTATATCTCTTTATAACTCTAAACTGGGGGCAGAAATTTTGAGGAATTCAATAAATTGTCATCGCAAGAGAAATGCAACTCTAAAGGAAAAACAAAGCACAGGTATTACCCTCTCGCTCGCCTTTTGACATTTACGATTTTTTCTTTTTCTCTGTATGCAGGAATCAATTATATATGAGCCATACTGGTCATATTTAGAGCTACCTCGTAAGTCATCCTATCCTCAAATTATTTTTGAAGAGGCATTATCACTTTCTTACGATTGACTTAATATATATTTAAGCCTCCGCCTATTATAATACGATATTTAGGCTTTTTCCCGCCTTACAATAGATGTTTCGGCTTCTTCCCGCCTTCAATAGGATATTTAGGATCTTCCGCTTACAATAGATGTTTTTTAGCTCGCGCCTTACAATACGACATTTAGGCTCTTCCGCCTTACAACTAGGTGTTTAGGCTCGTCTGCCTTACAATACGACATTTTAAGGCTCGTCTGCCTACAATCGACATTTAGGCTCGTCTGCCTTACAATACTGCGTTTAGGCTCTTCCCGCCTTACAATAGGATAGTTAGGCTCTTCCCCTACAATAGGATGTTTAGGCTCGTCTGCCTTACAATACGACAGTTATGCTCGTCTGCCTTACAATACGACATTTAGGCCCTTCCGCCTTAACAATAGGATGTGGTAGGCTTCTTTCCCGCCTTACAATAGGATGTTTAGGCTCGTCTGCCCTTACAATATACATTTAGGCTCGTCTGTCCGCCCTTCAATACGCATTTAGCTCGTTTGCCTTACAATATACGACATTTAGGCTCGTCCGCCTTACAAATCGTATATTTAGGCTCTCGCCCTTACAATAGGGTATCTTAGGCTCTTCCGCCTTACAATAGGATGTTTAGGCTCGTCTGCCTTCCAATACGACATTTAGCTCGTCTGGGCCTTACAATAACGACCTTTTTAGGCTCTTTCCTTCGAGCCTTACAATAGGATATTTTAGGCTCCATCTGCCTACATACGATGTGTTTCGGCTCATTTGCTTCCAATACGACATTTAGGCTCTTCCGCCTTAACATGATGTTTAAAAGGCTTTTTCCGCCTTAAATATGATGTTTAGGCTCGTCCGCCTTTAAAGTACGTTTAGACTCTCCCTTACAACTGACCATTTTGCTATATTCTATGTTTATACTATCAAATATTTGGGAGTTTAACGTATTCTTTCAAGATGGGTTTCAATCCTTAAAGAAGTTCAAGCGTATCAAGCTTGCCATAACTCTCAAACAGACCGCTTTTTACACCTTCTGGTCTATTAGAACTCATATTTTATATTATTGGTCATACTTTATCTATTTAATAAGCTAACATTTTTCTAGAATTTGCAATATGAATCGATCGCCCTGATCACAATAGCAAGCTATCCTCTATCACACCATGACTCTCTCAATCTTCGCTTTCATCTCCCGAACCCTTGCTCAAATGTTGATACCTTACCTCTATCATGCTCTTCTCGCTTCTTGTCCATACTCTTTTAGCCTCTCCTCTCTCGCTCTCGCTACTCTCATCTTACCATTCATTCGATTTCGTCCTTTCAAATCCTTAGCGCTCTTTCCAATTTTTGAAGAGTTTCATTTGCTCTTGAATCTATAACCTACCACACCTGTTCTCGTATACCCCAGAGATATGTAATGCGACTAAACCAAAGTCTCGTCGTACCTTTTCAACTCTATATCGTTTCATTGACCAATTTACATCTCTCGTCGGTCGGCAAAATCGTCTACTCGCAAACGAACGTTGGTTCGTGACAATTCATCTTCATTCTCAATCAACACGGGGCGCTGTTGACACCCAATTTTTGACCGACCCTTACCATTTTAGAATTATATTCGACTAAATACTTATTTTTAAAATTTACTTAAAGTTTTCAAGTTTTAGGTCGATCTTTCCTCAACATTATATATTTTAGTATCATTTACGTTATAAAGTTATTTGTAAATATTATTATATTTTACAATATTTATGAATTCAATGTTTTAATTTAAATGATTTTTTAATTTATACAATATTTTTAGAAATTATTTCAAGTTCCTAAGCTCTTTTATTCTAATTCCTTTCAATTCTAATTCTAGCCACTTCATTAAATTTTAATTACAACCCACCCTCATAGTCCCACTCTTATCCTTTCAATTCTCGCCATTTAATTGGCATTTTAGCCTATATCTTTTGGTCAATCCTAAGTTTCAAAACACTCAATCTTTTAATCTCATCCGTCGCATCTAAATAATTCAAAATCGACTCTTAGCCTTTATCTCTTATCAATTCTACGGTCAAGATTTATTCCTATTCTTCTAAATTCTATACCCTATGAACTAAAACAACCAAAACTTTCATTCTCTCTCTTGTTGTCTTCCTCAATCTCTCTGTCCACCTCCCTCCTTCTCTTCCCCCTCTCTCTCCCTCTTCTCATCTCCCTCTCCCGCCTCTCGTTCATTTTTTTCTCTCCACCGTCGAACAGGAGCAGCGACGCCCACCATTCCTCCCTCTTCTCCATCTCTCTTTCCCTTCCTTGTTCTCCTTCGCCATCGTTGGCAACAATAAAGCAGCAATAAAGAAGACCGGCGGACGGCAGCAGCTCCGGCGGCAGGTTCAGCAAAGGCATCGACCAGCATCCCGCGTCATCCTCTCCTCTCTTCTCTTCTTCCGTCCATCTCTTCATATCTTCTCCGCAATTTTTTTTATCGCTGGCAGCATTCAGGCGAGCGGGCCAGGCGTAGCAAACTCCACGCATCAGCAGCAGGAGAGGCGACCGTGGCTTCCAGTAACTCCATGCAGCAGCAGCAGCCAACACCGCAACACTCCAACCATGCAGCGATTCCGGCGAAATAAATGGCTAGCAGCTCCACCGGAAGCCCGCTCCAAGCCACGAGTTTTGGGCGAATTCAACAACGTAATCAACAAGCTCCAGCCCTGCAGTAGCCTGGATGTTAGTTTTATTAAGGACGATCTTTACATGATCCCTGCGTCCAAGAAAGTTTCATCTAATTTTCGTCTTCTTTTTGGCTATTTGTGAGGTGCTTAGTTGGGAATCTGAGCTTCGCATGATAGGACGGTCTCAATGTTTGCGTTGATTGATTCCCATTATTCCCTCATCACTGCTAATTTAGTTAGTTATTTCTCTACACGTTTGTTTGTTCTATTATCTTTGGCTTATAATGTCGATATATTTTGATTGCTTTGACATTCTGTCACTATAAAATGTGCTTGATCATTTTCGCTCAAATAGATATGGACTAATTTGGCTCAATTAATGGAATGCTTGATTTTGAGAATAATTCTAATTTATCAGTATGCTCGGAGAGCGCTTTTCTTTCATTTTTTTTCTTTTTTGGTAGATAAAGCATGAACAATTGGATTCTCACGTCTTTGAAGGAATTGATTGAAATTAGTTTATTATGTATAATATCCTCTTGTCTCTCCTTAATTTTTTATTGTCCGAGGGTTATATAGATGTAATTTGATAACTAGAAACTTTCCTGATTATAAAATATTATCATTTTTTTTCTAGAGGCAATCTCAATCGATACATCATTTTCTTTTTCTCCTGTATATAGAGGTGATTTGTTTGCTATTTTAATACATTTTAACTCTAGTAGTAATCAATTTTTTAAAAAAATACCAAATAATATAGTTCCCTCCCTTTCTACATATTATGTAATAGATTAACGGGGTGCTTATTATGTTTTTCTAATTAATATTGTACTTGTTTACTTTTGCTAAGGCACTTGATTGGTAAATCATTTTTGGCCTGATTTTTTGGTTTGAGTTGGGTAGGAAATATAATTTTCAAGATTTGGCTCTTATTAATTGTGTTTCCTATTTCGGCTCCTATCTAATGGCAAACGGCTAATTCTTTTAGTTATGGGAATTTGATTTAAAATTAAATTGTGATGTGGTAAATAGTTTTTAACTTTTCCTTCGTAGATGATTCTTGTCCTTATTTAAGTAGGCAGATTCTTACGTCTTTATTTTTGATAATTTATTTGTGGCTTGTTTAATTAAGTTAGAGCATTGCAATTGATTTTCTTACTTGCTTAATTTATGGTAAATAATATTTTTCTGATTTTTGCTTCCTTTATTTAAGGAAAATAATATTACTCTTTCATTTTTATTACTTGCTTATATTGGTAAAATTTTAAATCATTGGCTGATTGACTTCCTTCAAAATAAGAAAATAGTATATAATTGATTCCTTAATCTTATTTTTTTCCCTTATTTTAGTGCCACCCCTCTTTGTATATAATAAGACCCCTCCCTTAACTCATCAAGACGTGGAACAGACAGTCATTCACCTCTCAATCCCAAAACTCTCCATCATTCTCCCTTACCTCTCATTTGCTCTCTTGCTACTTAACAAAACATTAATATCCGAATTATTCAAGGGTTCTTTTTGCTTATCTTTTACTTTGTTTCGAGTAAGGTTTAATCAATTCGTTTTTGCTTAACTGGTTCATATTTTAAGTTCAAGTTGAAGATTAACTGAAGAAGGATTTATTTTATTTGTTGAAATGTATATATATATCTATAATTTTTATTTTCGCTAATTTTATTTATTCGAATGTTGTAAACATTGAACCCTAAAATCATATCTAAATTTTTATTTGGGGGTCGTGCTAGGGGGGGGGATTTATCTTGCTTATTTGTTTCGGTCATATTTTTAGAAATCATGCCCTATAGGTTTGTCTTTAACCACCTGAATTTAATGTTTATAGGGTTATATCTAATCAATTTTCAATTTTCTTGACACTTTTTGTAATAAAGTCCCAAAAATAATAACTAGATTCCGTTTTATGTTAAAGCACATCAATGTAATTTAAACTAGCCGATTAGGTTGTTTTTCATAATGTTATATTTTGCATAATCCCCCTTTGTCATGTCTAAACCATGGTCCTATGGTTTTAATTTGTTCATAACATTTAAATTAACAAAATTTAGGCCATATATTGTTATTTTTTTGAACACCTTAGAATCATGTCTATAGGCTTGTAAATAAACTCTTAACATATCCACAAAAAATAGAACTTGTTTGTGCATATTTGGCCCTCCCCTAAAATTAGTTAAATAATATTCATGAGCTAATTCTATATTCGTTTTCTTGAGATTTCCGCATTCCTTGCAATTGTTATTTTCTTAAAATAAATACTAAATTAGAATCATTTCATGCATTTTACCTTGCTTTAAAAAAAATATGTCATACGCAAAAAACCGTGTCAATTTTCTTAAAAGTCATTATTTCAATCTTCCTTTAAAATTTTGGATTGATTTTGACATTGTGTTATTTTGAAAAATAAATTAAAGCACTATCTCCTAACCTAATCGTTGTGGACGTCAAAGGAAACTACGAGTCCTAGTTTCCAATTTTTTAACCCGACTCATCCTCGGAAGAGTACCACCTACCCATGAATTTCAAAAAGAGTTATGTGCATTTATGATGTAATGTTTATGTGCCTACTGTGAAATAAATCTTGTTACATAGTTTTCAAACCTAACTATTTTTTTTATACCGACCTCAATCACAATTGTTTCTATGGTGGAGGAGCGCGATCAATAATACTATCGTGGCATCTCCCTATAAAGAAACAAACATTTTTTAAATAAAACAATTCATATCTCACAACTTGCTTAATTTTCAAAACTTACTTGCTCCATATTAATTGTTTAATATTTATAAATTTGTTTTATAACTTAGTCTCATGCGTACAATAAACTTGATTGTTTATTGTCATCACCTACGTTTTGATGCTTTAAATTAATAGTAATTAATTGTTTACTATTTGTTATCACTTAGTAGATTAAATAGAATTCATAAATTACGACCTTGATTGCTACTTGTACCCCACATAATTTGCCAATGAGATACGGCCGGGACCCCACTTGGTGGATCTCGAGGATGCCTAACCCCCTTCCCCTCGAGGTACTTTGAACCCTTTACCCTAATCTCTACCCGTTGACCCTTAGTTAGACTAGTTTGGTTTAGATAGGTGCCCTAACGCGCCTTAATTTGTTAGGTGGACTCCAAACTCAAATCCCAAAGAGTTGTATGGTCGTGCACAAAACCCGTTTTCCTTCCCCTCCGCGAAAATGGGGCGCGAACACCAGTAAGTATTCTTAGTGTATTCACATATACTACGATACCTAGGAATCAAGTTTTTGGGCCTCCCTCTTCAATCTCGATCGCCTCTCTTCCCTTCCGACTTTTGTGATAGGTCTGGTTAGACAAAAATCATTTATCCAGCTTCAGATACATAAGTCAGTCTTATTAGTGGTAAATACATAATATTTTAAAAGTATAAGGTAATAAATATATGATAGTGAAGTTGTCTAATTATCTGTGTTTTTTCCCCTAAACAAATATTGACCTAACTCTTATTCTTCAAGAACAAAAATCATAAATTTCACAGTATCGAGAGTAAGTACACTTCTATTTTTATTTTTTTTCTAAAAACAAAAATCTTCTCTTAAAATATATAGATTTCGAAATACATCAGGAACCTGCAAATACATAACTCCCGAATCGCGAATGATACAAATTTTAATGGAAAGAGATGTATCCAGAGGGTAATATGAATCCATTCGAGAGGGGAGGGGTACATCAAAAGGGAGATAGAGATGTGTCCCGAAAAGGGATAGAGATGTATTCGAGAGGGGATATGAATGTATCCTAGAAGAGTAAGGATGTATCTGGAGGGAATGGACGTATCGAAGGGACCTAAAATTAATCTAGGCTCAATATGTATCTATAAAAGGATAAAGATATATTCCGAAAGAATTTTTCGTAATTTTTTAAATGTATGTGATTTTTAGTCATGCACCCTGAAAATTAATGTGCTTATATTAGTTTTTCTGAGATGCACCACGTATAACCTTTTTAATTCATAGATTAGCCCCTGACTCTTTTATAGTATTGCAAACAAATTTGTAAGATTAATTGGATCCCTCTTTTGTTATGCGTCATTTTATTCAGAGTCGATGAAATCTTTAGCCGAATTCTATCGAGTGTTGATTATAAATGCCATAATATGTATTTTAATTTGCTACATACTATAATTTTTAAAATTTCAATTGTTATATTGAATGTAGATGTTGATCATTGCTGGGCAAAACAAATCATAACGGAACCTAGGAGCAAACTATCACTTACTTTAAATTACAAAAAATATCATTCAACTTATTCTTAGTTGTTTTCCATTATCATTGGTAATGTCCATTTTAGATTTTCTATATAGCAAAGGAAGAAGTGAAATTATAGAGAAGAAAATCACTGTCCTTTGCATTTGTTTATGTGAAAAAAAAATAGTAAAATCCATTACACTATAAAAATAAAAAATTTTGACACAAATTGTAAACAACTGATGTTACTATTTTTTAATCAAGAATTTTAATGTTCGAACTTAAAGGCTAAAAATTTTGGACAAAATTTAGAATCAAATGATGTTTTTTTTTTTCTTGGTTTTTCCAGCGGTGTCCTGGAGTCCCATATTGGAGCTCCGACTAGAATCGGATTAACGCACCGCATGGCCCGATGTCGGGGTGATGCCCCCAACCTAATTTTCTCATATCTAGGGTTTCTAACCCGAGACTTCTGGTTAAGGGTGAAACACTCCCACCGCGTTACGCACAACCTATGTTGGTAAATCAAATGATGCTACTCTTTCTTAATCAGGAATTTTTGTGTTTCGAACTCACGTTATAATTTTTTTTTGTAGAAGACTCTTACTCATAAATCTAAATCAGAATTGAAATATAAAAATGGATACATAGTTATAAATCACATAAGTTGATTGTCCTTGTTCAATAATCAATAAGTCAAACTGAGTTGGTCCAGTTCCAGTAATGAGAGTTGTCATTTGCCGTATAATTTAGAGTGGATCACAATCATTCAATCGCCATTGAATTAGAAGTTGAAGGTATTTAAAAAGTAAAATCAACTAATCAACTTAGCATCAATAAGGGTCGTGACTTGTGAGTGATAATTACTTTTTTATCTTCTAATAAAAAATTCTCAGGGTTCGAGCTTCCCTTGATTAATGAGTCACCTTTATAAGATAGCGCTTTGACCCTCCTGTGAACCTTTTTCTATCCTATGCTAATTCATCAACTCTAATATATGAATCCGAACATCAGATGAAAAATAAAAAAAATAAAATAAACCAACTCAGCTTTTTTTTGACGATTCAAAATTTTAAGACCATCCAGAATAATCATGCTCTACAAGCTGGCAAAGAAGACATATAATTGTCCATACTTGATTTTGGGTTTAAGACTTTTTGAATAAGAAATTACGAAATTAGAAAATTATATAAAAGAACTCAATGAATTAATATATATTCAGAAAATTATTTATGATTTATATATATCATATATTTTCTCACTCAAGAATAATTTAATTGACTGTCCATTTTACTTACGTCACTATAACGGCTTATTTTTTTTTCACGGAAAGAAGGTTTAAAATCACCTTCTACTTATCAAATAGTCGAATATACGCTTAAAAATTATATTCCCGGCTTAAACTATCCTTTCCTTTCCGTCATACTACTTACTGGGATCAAAAATAATCCTTCTTATTAACGGAAGTTATTAAATGTCATATTGATAACCACATTGCTGTCAATAGGGTTTTTCCACTGCCACATAGACTAAACGGAAAATGGTCAAAAATACCCTAAGCGATCTGAACTAAGCTCATATTGCATACCTTAAAATTATATTTCGGCTCAAATACCTTCCGGCAAACTATTGGGTCAATGTACCCTCTTATTAATGCAAGTTGATAAGTGCCATGTGGATGTCAATTCGCACTGCGACTAAGTTCAACGAACTCTTCGCGATCCTAGCATCTGAACTCCTAATCTTGAGCAAAGTTCAAGCCAAAGGCCTAAAATCTCAATAACTTTTCTAGCTTAGACTCGCAAAACTCCAAAGACTCCAAATCTAAAACTGACAACCCCGTCATACCATATCCCAATTCAGAACTGATGAAATCAACAGAATCTTATTTTTGACACTCGATACTCTACCAGATAGCGAAAAACACTTTTTGACAACTTAGAGAGCTCTTCAAATTCGAAGATTCTGAAATTCACAACTTTTAACTTTAACTCGAAACTAATTTTCAAACTCTATAAAAATGCTCGAGACCAAATATCGTTAGAGGTAAAATGGATAATTTACAAAAATTTCTAAAAATGACCGACTGGTCATTGCCTTTTAAAGACATAATGTCTTTAAAATTTTTCACCTTCCTTTTCATAATATTTGTGAAAAGATATTTTTTGTAACAAAATATTAGTTTTTAGAAAATCATGCAAATGCATTTATTTTTAATACCAAGTCAATATAGTAAAATAATTCCTCAATAATTAGCTATTGCAAGTATTGCTAAAATCACATAACTGGTACACTATATGCCAAATGTCATTTTTTTTTATACATTCCATTAACGGGTGTTTTGACCTAACTACATTTAATATGACTATAAATTTAAATTTGATGAGTTTTATTTATGTTTTTATTTATTATCCATTACGTCAGTTACACATTTTTTAATAGTTAAATTTTAAAAAATTAATAATTTTGTACAAATATTCATATTTTTCATCTTACAATAAAAATCGAACTTATATAGCCGCATGAATATAGTCATGTATCCTTTAAAATGCAATGTCCACATCAAAAACATATGTTTCAAACAATACAAATTGAAGAAAAAAAAATTAATTACGATTTTTTATTTATAAAATCATTTATTTTATACAACTGGAAATAAGTACAACACATTAATACATTGTGTGTAACTAAGTATAGATAAAATTAAAACTTGCAACATTCCACAATCTCTTGACCTACTTATCATAATTATAACTTCATACATACAAATTATTTTATTTACATGCATATTTTTTAAAATTCATCACAGCAAACAAAGTTAATAATATATATCACGATAGGAAAACCGATGCAATCGATGTATTTTCGATGATATTTCGATCATTTAAATCTTTTAAGAGGTGACCCTTAAATCTCTCCTAATATCGATCATAGACTCAGAGAGTGACGGTTCTGGTGTTTTCTTTTCTTCATTTTCCTTCATACACAAATGTCCATGTTTGCCAATTGTCTTCAAAGGATTCACTAATAGTGAAAGAATTGTACCTTCCAACGTAATCTCCCTCTAAAACTTTTCCAAGTAATTTTGAAATTTCTTTCTTCATCTTCATCACAGCTTTCAATCACTTGCTTGGTAACCTAACTTTTCCATCTGTAAATTTTTTTACAAGTTACGAAAACGAGACATTAATTCTATCTCAATTTCTAATTCATTCCTAAAATATATTCTTTTGTCTCAATGTATTAATATTATTTGACTGAATAGAAACTTATGGAAAAGGGTAGGAAAGAAAAATTTAAAAACTTTGTGATGCATCAATACCATTAAGCTAACTAAAATTTATCATCAATAAACATAATTATATAACCCATACATGTTTTTGTTTTCAATTCTTAAAATTTGCTTGTTGTGAAAATTGTTTTTTTTTTAATCAACAGGTAAATCTCAATGATAAATTACCTGACTAATAGCATGTTTGACCCTGCACAATTTTTCAAAATATGGCTTATTTTAAAGTAATTGTTTAGCAGAATACTTTTTTTTTAAAGTACTTTTTATAAGAAAGTACTTTTGTGTGATGAACCTTGATAAATTTTTGAAAATATTTTTTCCATATTGGAAGCAGTCTTTTGTGCTGATCACTATTTTAGAAATATTTTTTGAGAAAACCTATCTTTCTCTAGCTTTTGAAAATATTTTGATATCACTCAAAACTAATCACTTGTTGTTTTCCTAAAAGTTTTGGTCAAATAGTTAACAATAATATACTAGTGTAACAAATCACAATACGATATGGAGAGGATAGTGTATATACAAATCATATCTATCTTGTGAAGATATCAGAGTTTGTTCTAATAAACAGCTCATAAGAGTCAAGAAAATTTTCAAAGTCAACCTAAAAAGAAAATACAAAACGGTGAACAGTCTACAACATTATTGAAAAAAAGAACCATACCACGACAAATTTATGATAACCGAAGCAAAAAAAACCATATGTTAAAAGATATAAAAATTAAAAGAATAAAATAATTTTCTGATTAAAAGAAGGGGCAGGTAAAATATTCCAAACTAAATCCATGCCCTTCCCACAGAGAAAGTGAGCAACACTTATTCACCTGCTAATTTTTTAATCCTAATTTTAGATTTTTTAAATACTTTTGGAAAATATAAAAAATATTTCTTATTTTTAAACAGCTATATCCCAAACAGACTATCAACTTGACACAATATGATAAGACCATTATATCGTAGTACAGTATCAATGACGACTTCTACGGTATTCCAAGGCTACTCGTTAACCTATTTTTTTTTTTAAAAAAACCCTCAAATAATCCACAAAAAATAATTGCTTTATGAGTCTTAACCATGGGTTATTTCCAACCAATTATTGAAACCAGCTCTCAGTCTTCACCTTCGTGAATATCAAAATGATGACTTTATCTGAACTTATGTGTTTTACTTGATGAGAGAACTAGTTTGATAAAGGTCATGAACCAGTGTCCTCCCACTTACCCTCCATCGAAACAACCAACTTGCCATTCAAACCCATTTTTTATTTCTTTTTGGTCATAGCAATGGATGTTCCGAAAGAATGTTTGGTGATGAGAAAATATTGAGAAGTTGTAGCCTTTATATCACTTATAAGCTCTCTAGGGTGCCTACTAATAAACATAGACCCATATACATCCCATGTTTTTGTTATGCGGGGTTTTACGAGTACTTTTATCTAATATAACACCAGAAAACTCTTATATTAGTATGCATGAATTATTTTTAATAATATGCCACCAAACATTCTATCCTCTTTTTGACAAATTTTTTGTTGAGATAATGAGAGACATTTTTTTTTTTATTAGGATTGGAGAGGGACTTGTGGTGAAAGCAATAGGCCATATATAGGAATGCCCATTGGTGTGAGATATCATCTAATGCTTTTACAAACTCATTAGAACTTTCATATTTTCTTTGTCCTATACATATCAAATTATGTGGTGTGCATGTCATTACACCAATTATTAACTCTTTGGTTATATCCAGCTAAACCCAATACTTTTATTTTTAGCCACCCTCACCACCTCCCCCCCCCCCACAATAACACACACCAACTAACCTATATCTCTTTTTGTAACTTTGCTGTTGAGATAAATTCATAGACATGTTTGTATTAGATTGAGAGGGCCCTTATCCATGCCAATGCTACTACTATATATCCTATTACTACTATAATCTTTGTGATGAGCAAATAGCCATGAAGAGGGATTGCCTACTGTAAGATATCAACAATGGCTTTGACATAGAAACTCATGATTAATGATGCATCAAGAAAATGGGCTTTTAAGTGGCGACTAAGCCTCACAAAGTCGACACAAATCATTTTTTGTAGCTACCTGAGCTCCGTGACAACCGGCCATGGTAGCTAGTAGGTACGCACCTAACTTAAAAGTAAGTTTATAGATAGTGTGGTTATTTCTATCCCTTGCTGTATGGGGTGGAGTGTCGGTTCGTCAAGAATTAACATGTTTCAAAAAAATACATGTTGCAATGATCAGGAGTTGAAGGTAGATGTTGGGATCAAGGAGTTACATTTCAATTTTTCATCAGCGGTACCCTTCTTACCACACAAGAGTGACAAGTTCAATTTTCCCACAGCGGTACCTTCTTACCACCCAAGGCTACCGAGGCAGTCTCCACTTCATCAACGTTTCCCTACTACATACATTGTGATTCAATCATTCGATTTCTCATTCCTTGACTTAAACCCTAAAATACTTGAATCTATCTCTCATAATTTTTTTGATGGTTTAATATTTTATATTTTATTTATTAATCATTTATATTTATTTATTAATCATACATCAGTTTATCTTTTATAATTACAGTAAAGTTTTTAAAAATTTTAATAAATTTTGATACAATAATCTATTTTTCATCTTACTATTTAAATTTAATAAAAATCCGGAACTTATATTAGCCACCCTGAATATAGTCCATGTTATCTTTAATGCAATGTCACACAAAAAAACATATGTTTTCATCAAAAATACAAAATTTGAGAAAAAAAAAATTAATTACGATTTTTTCATTTATCAAAATCATTTTAATTATTACAAACTGGATAGTACAAACACATTAATACATTGTGGGATATATAGATAAAATTTAAAAAACTTGCAACAGTCCTACAATATCTTGAACCTACTTATAATATAGCCTTCATAATCATATTTTTATTTTACATGCTTCAAGACATATGCCAATATTAAACATTCACCACACAAACACGTTTTTTATCAACCAAACACAGTTAATAATATATCTCCCGATAGGAAACCGATGCATCGAGGTTTTTCGATGAATTTTCGATCATTTAAATCTTTTGGAGGTGACCCTCTAAATCTCTGGTAAATATTGATCAAAGACTCATGAGAGTGACGGGTTCTGGTGTTCTTCTTATTTTCTTTTCATACACACTGTCCATGTGCCCCATTGTCTTCAACGGATTCACTTAATAGTGAAAGATTGTACAATTCCCAACGTAAATCTCCCTCCTAAACTTTCCAAGTAGATTGATTTCTTCTCTCATCAACGGCTTCAATCAATGGCTTGGTTAACCTTTACTTTCATCTGTAATTATTTTTTAAAAAGTGTTACGAAAAAACGAAAACAATTAATCTATCCTAATTCCATCCTAAATGTGATTTTTTTTGTCTTAATTTAATGTAATATTAGTTGTCTGACTTAAAACTTATGAAAAAGGTGGAAGAAAGATTTTAGAACTTTGTGATGCCAATAACCATTAAGGCTACTAAATTTATTCATCAATACCCAAAATTATAACCATAGCATGTTTTGGTATTTCTCTTAAAAAATTGCTTGTTTGAAAATGGTGTTTTTTTTAAATCGACAGATCTCCTGATAAATTCCATGACTAATAGCATGTTTGACTGTAAATTTTCAAAAATGTCTTTTTTGAAATGTGGTTTGTTTATTCAGAATTACTTTTTTTTTTATTTAAAGTACTTTTTAAGAATACTTTTGTTTAACTTATAAATTTTTGAAATAATTTGTCAATATTGGAGCAGTATTTTGTGCTTGATCATATTTTAGAAATAATTTTGGAGAAAACCTAATCTTTCTAGCTTTTAAAAATAACTTTTGATATCACTCAAACTAATCACTTGTTTTCCTTAAAAGTTTGGTCAAATACCTAACAATAACATACTTTGTAAAATTACAAATACATATGGAAGGATTGTTAATGTATATACAAACATTTTATCTTCTTGTGACGAATTAGCAGAGTTGGTTTCTAATAAATCACTTCTTAGGTCAAGTAAAATATTTCAAGCAACCTTAAAAAAAATACCAACGATGAACAAGTCATACAAACATTATTGAAAAAGAACATAACGACAAAATTTAAGGATCACCGAAGCAAAGAAAACCATATTAAATAATACGAAATTAGAACGAATAAAATAATTTTACCCCTATAAAAGAAGGGGCATTTAAAATTTCCAAACCTATACTCATGCCTTCCCACAGGAGTGAGCAACACTTCTAATCACATGTTTAATTTTTAATCCTACTTTTGAATTTTTTAATACTTTTTGAAAAAAATATAAGAAAGCATTTCTTATTTTTAAAGGTTGTCAACAGACTATAAAACTTGATAACAGAATATGATCTAGACATTATATCGTAAATAACAAAGTATCAATGACCCTTCTATACGGTATTCCAAGGCTACTCTTTAACTAAAAAAAGTTTTAAAAAAAACCCTCAATACTCCCCAAAATTTTTGCGTTCCTATTCTTTCCATGGGTATATTCCAGCCAATTATTGAACCTGCTCTTAGAATCTTTCACCTTCGTGAATATCAAAATGATTGACTTTATCCTGAACTTATGTTAGTTACTGATGATAACTACTAGTTTGAATTAAGGTCATTAAAAAGTGCCCTCACAACACTTACCTCCATCGAAACACCACTTGCCATTCAAACCCCATATTTCTTTTGGTATAGCCATGGAGTTTATGAAAGAATGTTTGGTTGATGAGAAAATATGAGACGTGGGTTAGCCTTTATAATAGACCTTAATAGCTCTAGGGTGCTACAAATAACCTTGACCACTATTGCATGCCAATTTTTTGGTATGAATGAAGAATTACTAGGTTAGGTAGTTATTAAGTATAAGTAGGGTTATTTCCTATTTACATGTCGTCCTTATTAAAAATGTTGTTTTTAATGCTATTATTTCACTTTTTAAATATCATGTTATGCTTTTTTTTGAAAGTTAATTTGATTAATTGTCAAAGTCAATAGATTGGCATTAAGGCTATATTTTAAAAACAAAAATTTTGATTTTCAAAAAACTATACGAAAAATATTATAAATTGAAATTTTTTGCATATCAATATGATGAAAGAATACATTATAGAAAGTTAGTCAAAATTATTATTGTTTGACTCTAAAAAAGGAAATCATGACGAATAAAATTGGACGAAGAGAGTACTCTCTTTATTTTTTTATATATCATCCTTATATTAAATAGTTTATCCATAATACTAGTCATTTTATTAAATCAATGCATAAATTACAATATTCTTCCTATTATATCATTGATAATTTATTAGTCTTAAAAATAGATATTTTTCCAATCTAGAAAAATTAATAAGTAATTAATGTTCATTGTAGTTACTTCTTACATTGATTAATTACTCTCACTATTGTACTTTTCTATAAAATCTGATTTCTAAAAAAAAATCTTAGCAAACAAATTAAAAATAGAAGATGAAGAAAAAAGTAAATATAATCTTGAAAGTTGAAGCTGTGTGACACTTCAAAAGGTTTAAAGGATGTAAAGATAGAAGACTCAACCAAAATATGTGAAGGTCAATTTGAGAAAAATCAAGATCCAAATAAAGAAGTTCTCCTCTAATTTCATTACAAATAATAACATCAAATCCAGCAGGAATATTTAAATCAATTTGAAAATACATTTTGTAAGTTGAATATTTTATAGTGTGTATGTTTTACTTAAGAATTTATAAAAGATCATTTTTTAAACCATGAGAACTGTGATATAGTTAAAAAGAATAATCAACTGCGAAGAAGAGATGGATTGAGGGTTAATCTTGTGATTAGTTGTTCGATGTACATAATGTGGGGTCAATCTTATGTACTCAAATTTTGAATAAGTTTCTGTCAATTTAAAGTCGACAGATCATGTGCTGATTATTTTAGCTTTCATTAGTATTCAATGTTGAGAAGCTGTTTAAAATAAAAAAGGTTTTTCTTCTGTAACATATTGGAGAGTAGTGTATTTGTGATCTATATAAAGCGGGGGGACAATTCGTCATTCCAAGTACACCAAAAAAAAATACAAAGGAGAGAAAAAAGAGTAGATATCACAGAGGGGAAATAGTCTCGTGAGCAAAAATAGAGAGTGTGAGCGATATTGTAGTGAGTGGAAAGGAAAAATTAAAAGAGGATATTTCTTTTTGAGTGGTGGTTTGCCAGTTTTACCCAGAATTACAAGTGTAAAAATCCTTTACTTATAGGATATAGTGCCTTAGAGTCGTGGTTGTTTTTACTGATTAGAAAGGGTTCCACGGAAAATCTTGGTTGGTGTTATTATTTTCTTTTCTTCTAATGATAATCGTATTGTGTGTTCCGCTTTTATTATCTTATTACCGCAAATATTATTTCCTTTACCAATTTAGTCCAACACAAAGAGCTCAACGATTCAAAATATTAAATCTTTCGATTGATGAGTATATCTTATTTATATCCATTATGAAATGAAAATATTAAAAAGAACCTACTTATCAGTGTGCAACTAATTTGTACTTGCATTAACCTATTTGTTTGGGTGTGTTTTAAGATGGTTCTTACATATTTATGCGAGGGAATACTTAAAAGTTTGAGGTGTAAATGAGAAATAAAGAAAAAAAAATCTTTTTATATGCACCAAAAAAGTATCAATAGTGGTCAAACTATTTCATTGTTTATAAAGTATCATGTGATTAGCTACTGTTTTGTCACTATAACAAAAATGATTTAGCGGCATTTAATTATTAATTGTTATTAAATATAGATTTGAGCGGGTTAATTGGAACTCTTGTATTCCCCAAAGTCTTAGTGACATTGTCTAATGACACTTAACCAATGCGGTTAAAAGCGTTAGCACTCTTTATTAGTGTCAAATTATTGACGCTAAAAAATTATTGTTCGTTATAGTGTGTGGTTATTGCAAACCATTATTTGCACCAAATGAGTGTTCCATTCTATCTAGAATATATTAATTCAAAACCTTCAATAGTTATGAGGGGATCAAATTTTTAAGAGAGCACACGTGTCTAATGAGCTTTAAAAATTTCTAATGCTAACTTTTATATAAATCTAAACATAGGATTAATACTTTCTCGCATTCCACTTATGTCGTGGTGTTTGATTGAGCATAGAATTTGAAATATAAAGAAAAAGGTGGGGAAAAGGTTGTTAAAAATATTTTAATTTTGACCGGAAATTATTTTTATGATTACGAAATTTTATGGATGATATTTTATCTCCTGCACTATTTAAAATGTACGTTAAAGATATATATATCCTACGTGGGAACCATAAAATTGCATCAATAAAATTGATAACGTGTTCACTGTCATACGTATATACTCTAACAAGTATATTATATAAATACAGACGGCTAAAAGTCCTTCATAAAATTGGGTATCATAATAACCAATTCCATCAAAAAGTTAATATTTAAATTCTGTTTCAAATGGCTTATGGCTTTAAATCATCTAATCAAAGATAAGAGTGGAATTTAAGGTGAAATCATTCTCTTTATTTTATTTTACTTGATTTTATGTGACTTATAACGCGGTACCCTAAAACTTTTCATCAAAATTTCTTAATAAATTATCTCTATAAGTACTATGATTTGAACTTTGAATTTGATACAAAGCATTGCATTGTTACTTTTTTGGAGGATTTGTCAGAATAGACGAGGAAAGAAAGGAAAAAATTAGTTTTGATTAAAAGAAGTTAAACATAAATATGAAGAAAAAAAAAACACATATAAAATAAAAATTATGATTTTTTATTATAAACACTATTATTTTTTTAATTAATTAAAAAAAATATATCACTTAAATGTAAAAACAGACACATTATAAATTACATAGGCCAAAAATTGAGAAGTTAGGTGTGACAATACTGACATTTCAAAGGGTGCATTGGACGTGGCTATGAATATGAAGAAACATAAAGATTGTAGTAAGTAAAAGATACCCTACAATCTAAAATCAATAAAGTTCACTTTTCTTTTTGAGGTCGTAGTAAAATCTACCCTACAATATAAAATCACGTTAAGTTCACTTTTTCTTTTACAGTTACTTTAGTAGTAAATAATATTTGTTTATAAAATTTTAAATTAATAAAAGTTGTATCTGAAAAGCAACTCACCTATGGTCCAACTCGCTTTTCATTTAGTTATATTTAAATATAAAATTATTTTACATTATTCTGAAAATAAATTTAAATAAAATGCAATTGATTTTCAATTCAAATTATAATAAAATAAAAAATATTTTAAATCTAAATGAACCACCTAATTAGTCATAGATAGTAAATACTTGGAGATTTGGAAACTAATTGGAATCTCAAGAATTTTTCTATGGTAATTCCGTGACAATTGACGTGTAAAACAACTTAAAGCAAACTAAAAAGAATGGGGCCCATCCTGGTTGAGTGGTGGAAAGGTTTTACTCTAATCGATGGTATCGGTTGAGCTTTGGATGAGGGAAACAAAAAAACGTTCTGTTGGAGCGTCACCCGATGAATCGTAACAGAGCGCGAGTTAAATATTGTGTCTCACATGTAGGCTCAACCCCCTGAATAGAGACAATGCAGCCAATTATAAACCGTGGTAAACAACGTGGAAACGAACCAGAAAAAAATTGGGGCCCTAACTTAGTTGGAGCACCATTATTATATATATATTAATGATGCTCCCATTAAAAGTTAGGGACCCCAATTTTATAATTATAATTGATTCGTAGGAGGGTGCACATATAAAATATAAAGAAAAATCCTATATACTGTTAAAGTTGAAGAAAAAGAGAAAATTCAATGGAGCAGAGTACAATACATGTTTTATTTGTAATTACAAGAATGAGACAAAAATACTTTTAAATAATTGTGGTGGTATCTTTTTTCTCTATGTGCATCTGTTAATATTATGGTATATATTTCTTTTATTCATTTTTTCCATACTATTGCTATTCTCTTATATTATTAAATTAAATGTTTTGGAATACTGCCCCATTGCTAAACTTTTGAAACTATTGAAAAATCTAATGTTATCTATTGATAAAGACACATTTTTTTTGGTGTTGTCTTTAAGATTTAAGGCATGCAACATGTGTCAGTATTAATTATTAGATATTATTGTATCAAACTTATCAAATTTTGAACCAAAAATTATTATTCTAAATTTTATATTATATTTTTTAATTAAAATTGTATTATTAATTCTTAACTTATAAACCTCTAAATATGACAAACAATCTCTTCAAAATGAAATTCTTATAACCAAATCAGTAATAATGTTCAATCTAAAAAAACTAAAAATTTCAATATAACATTATGATAATGATCCTTTTTAAAAAAAATAAATAAAAATCTCGTTTTTTAAATTTGTCGTTAGATTTCTTGTGAGAGTACCTTGGCTGGACAACTCATGTACATGCGTAGCAAAAACACCCATATTCCAATTGTTCTGGACCATAAAGGGACATAGTAATGTTGTCACCTCTCAATTTATTAACGAGTTGATTGAATACGAAATTTATTAATGTCATTATAAATTATTTGTTGGTACATTTACCTTGCGGGAAAACATAACAGATTTTCTCTATCAATTTAATTATAATAAAATGTCAGACACATTTGGCATGAATCAATATGGTAGAAAACCGAAGCTTAAAATTTCATTCAAAAATAAACAAAATAAAATGGTGTAGAAAATTAAAACGAACAATGGTATATATATATAAAATAATTTGATCTAAGATTTAAATGTAATTCTGATTAACATTAAAATAATATCACAATCAACACCTTAAATAGCACGCGAACATGGTATGAATCAGTTTGGATCAAATAAAAAAGTTTCGATTACTTTTATTGGATTGGAGGAGATTTCTTATTCCCATTTATTTTATACGATATGCATAGGTTTTTCATTAATAATTAGTGGGACCCATTACGCACAATGTTCATGAAGAAATATATTAAAAGAAATACTACCTCCGTCGTCTTTTAATTACATAATATTTTTTTGGAGTCCAACACTAATCATTTTAACTATTATTTTAACCTATATGTTATCTATTGATATGTAAAAATTGAAATTATAGGATTTTTCGTATAGTTTTTGAATATTTATTTTTTTTACTAAAATCGAATAAATATATCTATTTAACTTTTAAAATTTAGTCAGATTAACTTTTAATGTAATATAACAGTTACAAACGGACGGAGTGATAATAGGGATCTATATACAAAGAATTTTTTTATATTCTCAACTGAAATGCCTAATTTATTTATTTATTTTGAAAATAAGTTACAATCTTCTTTCCACACATATGTTTTTTTGTTTTCAAATTTTATACTCCTTTCGTTTCAAACCTATCTCTAAGATTCAGTGAAGAGGGAGAGACAGATAATTGAAATTAACAACGAGAAATAGGACTATTATTTTAAAAAATCTATTTGCAATATATATCAAGTAATATATATCACATATTATTCTACAATCATTTAAAAAATGTCTCAAATAATTCCAAAGGCTATTTGCTCAAATGTGGTATCTTCATTCATAATCCTCCCTCACACGGTCGTAAACTGGCGAAGTAGATAGTTCACATCTATCTGTTTCATTTTAATTATCGTTTTTAAATAATTCCAAAATAAAATTTTAAAATTATATCGCTTAAAATTGTTAATATATGAAAATTAAAGATTACCATTTTCACAACGCAGAGTTTTAAAAAATTAAAATGTATGCATGAATTTTTTAGGAGAAAAAAATGATTCTAGCTTTTTAAATGGAAAAATTCACTTAATTATCCCTTTACTATTTAAATTTTTACTAATTAGTCATGGAAAAAAGCTAATCAATAAATAATTTACCGTGAGGTCACTATGTAATAAAATTAATTATATCTACTTTCTCATCTCATAATTAATAAAGGGTCCTCTTTTGTTATGTGATAACATTGCCAGCCTTCAAGTAATTAAGATCAAGTCCGGGCCATTTTTCAAGTGATTAATATAAAATAAATAATATCTAAATATATATATTATGAAGCTTATCTATAATAAATGTTCTACCGATCGGGGACCGTACATGTAAGTCATGTGTCCTAATTGAATACCATTTAGTTCGGAAAAAATATTGGTATATTAATAAATATTATATCCAATAATAGTTGTCTATTTTGACTATTTTTACTAATCATAAATTATTAAGCTTAATAATTTTGAATTTACTTTAATTATTTTTGACACTTCAAATAAATAAGTCTTTACGTAGTTGAATCTCACTAGCAACGCGTCATCTTTAACATTGCATTCTCCCTCTTTATAGCTTATACCTACACGATAAATATGAAAAGAAGTTCTGATAGTTGAAATGTTTACTTGTCGATGTTAATTAGTCCTTAGTTTATTTAATTCAAGATATATTTAAATAAAATTACAGATAAATTTTTACAATATAAATATGAATTAATTAGACGTATAAAGTATGAAATCTCAGCCATTGGGTTACTATGTTCTATCCTGAAAGTTTTCCAAATTCTCATAATTTTGTATTTTTAGACCCCACGGATACCTTGTTTGCTTCTAAGTTTTTAAAAAATTTTAGAATTTTTTTTAAGCTAGGAACAATCTTTCCTTTTTATTTTGATACTTCAGAGGGGTTAGGGTTTCATCACCCCTCGCTATAATTGCCCCTCCTCTATATTGCTACTTTGATATCTATTCAAGTCCCTTGAGGGAATCTTTTTTTTTTTTTTTAAAAATCCGCGAATACATTACTCCTTCACCTTATACCTAACAACGATACATATTTATGTATCAGATTACTTAATCTGATTGACCCAAACAGGATGCATGTCTCATGATTACTCATCATCTACGAAACTATAATAAAAATTGTCATAATTCAAAGAAAAATACTAAAATTCTAACGAACTCAGAGAAAGCTCGTAAATCTAAATTCGGCAAATTTTTCTACTAGGGATTCAACAGAATCCAAGCATCAAAGATCAAGAATCCCATATTCATGCATAAGCTAAAAAAACCCCCTTAATAGATTTAAGATCATGCTTGAAGCCCTTGAATCCGAGTTCATGTCCTACTCATGTTTACAGGAGACTCATGCTAATTACAATCTAATTTATTTAATCTTTATTAACAAAGCTGAATTAGGCAAACACAACACGTTGATACAATACTTCCCTACAATACTATTTATTCCACATATTAGACAAACCAAGCATTTTTTATTAATCAATCATCACATAGACAGATATTCTCAGATGAGATTTTCAAATGCTAATAATCTTTTAGTTAGTAATGGAGATGACTTTCCAAATCTCTGTGATATCGATCATAAGACTCAACAGAGGAATAGGTTTGGTGTGTTTTTCAGTTTTTTTTTTTTCTCGTATATTAGTGTCCAAGTTGCAGCAATTCTCTTTCAAAGAGGCAGTAATGCGAAGGAAGTTCCAATTCCAACTATCTCCCTCATAACACTTTCCAATAATTTCTTTTCCTTCTCTCGTCAATGGCTGTCAATCAATTGCCTTAGGAACCTTAACTTCATCTGTATCATTTTAAAACAATTTACAAACATAAAATATATGGGAACATGGTATGATATACCCCTCAACCTAACTTGTTATTTGGAGCTGCATATACACGCCGTTATAAAAGTGGCTCATTATGCCGCTTACCCCGTTATACACATGACTCACATATACTACCCCTCTGTTTACAAAATGGCTCCATATACCCTTCATTTAACGTATTTTAAACAAATATTTTTAAATTTATATTTATTCCCTTCTAATTTTTTTTAAAGTTTTTTTTTTTTTAGGGTATATTATGATTCTTCTATCAAAGTTTCAAGGTATATTTTAATTTTTTTCTACTAATTTTTTTTTACTTCTTTTTATATAATTATTTGAATTTCTTATTTTATGTTGTTTTTTTCTTTCATTCCTTAGTTTAAAGACTAAAAAATTAAACTATTTTTTTTGTGAGTATGGTAATTTAATTTCATACTGAAGGAAAAAATTTGATCATCTACAATAATTTTTACAAGAATATTATAAACTAAATAAATTTAATTATCAAATAAATATTATAAATTGTCATTGGAAAACAAACAAAAAGTCCAAAAAAAATATGTTGCGAGGATTAACTTTACGCATACTGGGATTAATATTTTTTTGGAAAAAAATACTAAATTTAGATTAAAATTATTATTTTTTTTCATTTCCAGTTAGATGAAAAGAGTATATGTACCATTTGTTTTACAAGTAGAGGTATGATATAGCCACTTTCATAACACTGGGTATATCACTCTAAATAACAAAGTTGGAGGGGTATATCAGAACCCTTTTTTTCCAAAATAGATTAATTCTCTCATTTTCTATGAATTAATTTATATTCAAATTAATTTTTAAAAGAACAAGAAAACTTTCCCCTTTTCCAATTATCTCAAATTGCTTCAACTTTTGTCATAGAATCGTCTTATTCTTTAAAAATCTCACACAACAATACATGTTAATGTTAGGATGATAATTATCATGTGGTTCTTGAATTATATAACGACTAATTTGAATCAATTGTAAAAATTTGCTATTTTAAATATTTTTTTTACCATATTACTAGTAACCCAAATTTTAAAAAATTGCTTAAACATAAAAAGTGCTTTAGTTTCAGTAGTATTTTTAGAAATGTATTTTTTTTATTGATTTGTTTTTTAATCAGGCGTAAAAGAAGTTAATCCGATTATCATCTATATAATAAATAAGAATTTATTTTGAGTAAATTTCAACATCACGTCAGGATGGCCGAGTGGTCTAGGCGCCAACTCACGTTCGGTCTTCGTGATAGGGCTTGGGGTTCAATCCCACTTCTGACATATATTTTAGGTTTTTTTTATCATAAATCACTATTAAAATTACCCGAGTAACTTTTTTTTTTACTAAAAGCGCCTCTCCAGAGCAATAAATCTACACTTAAGTTACGGAACGAACCTGTTATCTTAATTCTCATTATCCTAAATATTTTCTTTTTGAAAAGAAGAAGAAGCATTTTTTTTCTTTCCTAAAAGCCTTTGCAAAGGGGTGTTATGTAGACCGTTGTCTACTAAAGTCGTGTTGCTTCTAAAGGATAAATTCATAATCTATAGTCAGATAAACAAATTTATTTTTGCTCCAGATTCCCCTTAAATCACAAAAAAATCTTAATAATCATAAAAATTAGTGTTGTGGAAAATTTACCATGATTATTTTTCCCAGCCAAATTCTTGCACCAACTTTTAGATCTGAAAAAAAAATTCACCTTCGTGAATATTAAAATGGTGGCACTTTACAGGACTAATGTTAGATATATGTGAGCGTTAATTAATCTGATAAGATCATGAAACAAGTGTCCTCCAACACTTCTCTCCATCGAAGCAATCAACTTGCCCCTTTAACCCCATATTTCTTCTTTGATATATCAATGACTTGTGAAAATAATTTTGATGGAGAAAAAATCTTCAGAATTTATAGCCTTTATATAGACATTATTAGCTCTAAGATTGAAACATTGCCCCATCTATATACATGCATATCATGTTTTTGTTATGAATGAAGGATTAGTCATTTACTAATTACGAGTTAGATAATTAGTATATTTTAGAATATTTTTAGTGTAGTATTATTTTCTAGACTTTATGCTAAGGAATAAATTAAACAAACAAAGTATAACTTTCTCTCACTGAGAGAATAAAGTATCTTTTATTAAATTGTAGAAGATAAGTGTTAAAAGGAAATTCACACGATTTTTACGTGAAAAACTTCTTTTTAATGAAAAACGGGCTAACACATAACAAGATTTTCCACAACTCCTCGCTAAAGCAATTTTAGTTTATAATTCTTTTTATGTACACTTGTTAGAAATGTTCTCTACAATTTTCCCCTTGGTTCATTTTTGGTCTTTAGTCTAAATGATTATGAAAAGTTTAAAAATAAAAACGCCAAGATTCTTATTTTTAATGATATATTTTTAGGTCTTGATTTTAATAAAATTTTCCTGAAAACTTCATACCAATTCTCGCGCAAATTTCCATGTAATTTACACTTTTTTCTTAACTGATCTGGCAATACGCAACACGCAATTTAAGACGGTTATTTCGCTCTAATTTTGTTTTTTGTTTGCCTAATGTGATTAAAATAAGCTCGAATAATTGAATTACTCAATTTGACCTAATTTTAGAATTGAATTTATTTTTTTAAACAATAATTGGTTTATTGGTTGGATAATTTTATTGAGTGTTTCCTTGAAGGATTTAAGCTAGAAATAATAAATTTCAAGATAATTAATGCATTTGTATTGTCCATATGGTTGTGTTAGATGCTGTTGGACATTTACTAGCATGTTTTAAATATTGGTTGACTCTATTATTCGAATAAAAAATAACATCAAAATTAAAATATATATCTCATTTTCTTTTTTTTTTGAAAAAACTTAGTTACTATATTATAACAAAAACTATTTACTATAATGAATGGAAAATTGAGCGTCAATTAAAAATAATAGTTTATTTCATAAAATGTAAATTCTAAAATTTACATATAGCTATATTATGTCTTCCTTGATATCATACGAATATGTTGCTATCTTTTTTGAGTTCGACATATCTTTAATGGCTCTACTTTTGATTTGTTCTTTTCTCCTATGTCTGCTTTAATTTTTTCAAGAATCTTCTTTTTAGATCAATTAATAAGCATTTTGGTAGTATTTTTTTTTTTAAAAAAAAAACACTTATCAATCGTTTTCTTCTCTTAACTTGCCTTTCCACTTCTCCTCTTCATCATCATCAATGGTTAATCATTTTCTGAATTTAAAATAGGAAAAATATAGATATGCACTAGAAATAAATAAATGGATAGCTAGGGTTTGATTTATTGTGCTCCATAGCAAACGTTATCCTCAAATTTGCCCGTGTCTCTCCCTCCCGAAATCTCGCCGCCAACTCTCCCATTCCCTCGCTCGCCTCTCCGCTTAATACACCAACTGTTAATTCTGTTTCTGTTTTGGTATAAAGCGCGAGAAAATTGGTATATACACATGCAAAAATATATATTTCAGTTTTATTAACACACTCATTATAGCAATTTACAACTTTTACTTTACTTCAATATAGCAGAAAAAAGGTCAACGAATTTACAATTGCGAATTATACAATTGCAGTGAAATACAATTTTCTAGCTTTATACAACAGAGTGTAAGATTGTGTTTCTGTTTTTTGTATAAAATCGAGAGAAAACATATATCGTCTTGCTACACTTAATATTGGCAGCGAAATAGGCAGTGGAATTATACAATTGTGCTTATACAATTGCAGTGAAATAGGATAGCGAATTATACAAGTGCAGCGCAAATAGGCCCCAGCGAATTATACAATTTAGGCCAGCTATTATCACTTGTATTGTATAGAGAGTGCTACTTATAACCGTTTTATGTCTGCTAGGAGCGCAATATGCAAAGTTTGCTATAGCATACAAATAAAATTTTTTGCTATATGTGAAAGTTGCCCTCTAAAATATATATGATACACTGAAAGAGTTGAATATGTCTTAATTAAATATACATAAACCTATACACTATTCTAGATGAAGTATATAGACTACTCTACATGAAGTATACCTAACTATACAATTTGATCAATTCAATCCCCAATACTCTAGTCTTTTGAAGCATCAAAAGAGTTCATGTTTTCGGTACGAGTCGATTTTATTATGAAGAAATATCGGTGAAGATAATACGAAGAAAGAAAACAAAAAGGTATGACGAATAATAAGAAGATAATTGGGCTCAAAATCACTTCGAAACTGTTTCTAAAGTTTAGATATGAAAATTCTCTCTCCATATTGGTTTAAACGCCTTTTTTTATGTAATTCATTCGAAACCATTCGCGTTTCCAGTATAACAATTTTAAAATAAATAAATAGGAGAATGACTACGAGGGGAATGCCACTTGCATCAATTATACCCAAGAAGAACTAAAACCTAGTTATGTAACTTGGAGACCTAACAAGTGGTTTGAGTTTGACAGGTTGTCCCATCATGTTCCAATTTACTATATGGTCACTTTTGGTGGTGATTCAACTTCTTAAAGTTTACTATACTTGATATAGGGAAAAAAAACAAAAAAACGTTTTAATTTCAAAATCATATTTATATCGTTACTCGTTAAAAGTAAAATACTATAAATTAAAATAAAAACTCTAATAACTAAACAATTCTATAATATTTAACTAATTCTCACCCTATTTGAAAATAATTATATTTATCATCTTTATAATTTAATACCCATGTCATTTAGAACCATACATAACATTGAATATCTGTATGGATTGTGGATTTGAATGTCTAACTACCGAGTATGAGGGAGGTGAGGCGAGTATCACAGGGAGACGCGCGAGGATTTGTTTAATATTTCTCGATACATGCAAGAACTTGAGACAATGTATATAAAACAACTACAAAACCTTATTTGATTTTTGATCCCAGTCTTCCGGACGTCCCAGACTAATAGGTACAAATATTGACGAAAAAATCCCAAAGGGGTATATGAATGTTTTTAAAATCAGAACAAAACGGTAAAATTGCTGGTGATTAGCGATTTTAGATGGTGGCGTTAAGGAAAATCGCTGCAGTAGCAGCGATTTATAAATTATTTTTTTTTAATTTTTTTTACACGGCAGCAATTTGTAAATGATTTTTTTTAAAAACATGTAAATTCGCTATAATTAAAATTTTGTCACAAGTCGTTCTATTCTTTCCAAAATATTAATTTTTGTTTTCAAATCAAAATAGCTCGACTAATTCTTCTAATTCTATCTTTCCAATACTATAAACCATATTTCTTTCAATTAAATTCAAGACCAAATCGATTGAAAAGACCTAATGATCTTTTCTTTCTACGACGTATGACATTAAATTTCTTCCCTATCAATTTTTTATAAAGTAGTTATCGTTCTTATTCTACGTAGATATGATTAGTATCGAGTTCCATCTATTTTATTCTATTCTATTTACTTGTAATATTCTAATTTCAATAGTCTATCATGCCAAGCTTTTTTTTCATTCTATTTTGCTATATATGACAATCTTATTCAATGTTGAGTCAATTTATTACAATTTCTATTTTATATCTAATTTAATTACTGTGTGTGCCAATCTGTGTTTTTATTTCTATAATTACTGTATATAAGTAAATTTTATGGTCCATCGATTTTTATGTCTATGTTACATACTATTTATTGTTGCTTCTATTTATATCCATTAGATAAATATGGAATGTGTCGTCTGTCCAATTCATGATCTATTCGATTCTATTTATTTCATTGTCATGTTAAAATCAATAAATTTGAGTCTTGTATTCCATTTTTAAAATATTTATGATAGTAACAGATTAAGATTTATCAGTCTGTAAAAATCTCCCAAGTAAAGTTCACTTCGTTACTTGATGTTCATGTATTTTCTTCCATACCAATTTTTGTGACATGGACAAATAAAGTTTTATAAACAATAATTTTTTTTTAAAAAAATTTGTGATCTAACTAAATTCCTTAAATAGTGATATGACTATAAATAATTTAATGAAGGATAAAAAGTTATTAAAAGTTAATTATCTTAGTCTGAATATTGACACGCCAGGTCACTCAACGACCCAACCATTTCCATATATAAGAATTGTTTATTAACCTATTAACAAACAACCGGGGTGCATATACTAAATTATTAATTAAAATAAATGTTATATTTGCAGTTTCTTTAATTCATTTGTAACAAACTTCTGGTCCATTCACTTCCTCTTCCTATCCTGGGAATCTCGCTACCATCTCCGCTTTTCCAGTCATCTTCTCTCGCTTCTCTTTTATACAACACGATGTATATTGTGTTTGTATCACCAGAGAGATATATATACAAATACAAATACGTATCTCTCCCTCCCTTCCTCACTTCCTTCTCTCTCTCGCTTTATATACGAATGACAAATTATACAAATACAATGTATAAATTTGTGTTTTTTTGTATAAAGTACAAAAATATTCAATAGGCAATCTACATGTTTTACTCGATTAATTGTATATAAGTTTAAATTTATGCAGCATTACAAACAACAATTATTGATATAATAATACTAGTAGTACATATATATAATGATTTAACTGATCACTATACATAACTTTACCTCTTCTACTCTTTGGCCCGTTCTCGCTCCGCCTCAATCCTCTCTCCAATCTCGCCTATACATACCAAACCAATTTACAATCAGACACCACTAACTAACTATCCATCAAGTTATACAAAGCAGATATTTCAAATTAGCAAACATAATTGGTCATTGATCGAAATAGCAAATATAAAGATAGAGCTTAATATAATTTTTTATCTTTACTTTCCTAAGATCTACTCCCCACTCAATTCAATTATACATAAGGACAATACTAATTTCACCAAATAAAAATAAAATAAATCACACCACTAAACAAGGTATTTGTGCAATGTGAGTCAACAAAAACCAAATTGATTGAAAAGCCCTTTTTAGTGATTTGTTTCCTCTTTGTGAGATGGTCTATTTCATATTTATCTTTGATTTTCCATTTCTCATGTAATATAAATAACCATTTAATTAATATCGTGTTTCAAGCTATTCAGTGTTATATCTTATTCATGTTTAGTTCCATTGTTCATCAGACTGTTGTGCCCATCTCTGTGTTTCTATTTCTATATTTATATATATAAAAAAAATTAAATTTTGTGTCGTCTATTTTATTTCCTATGTCATGTCTATGTCTACTTCATCATGTGTCTTGTCTACCGTGGTATCCGAAGTTCTGTGAGTTGTTCATGTCCATCATTCGCAATGAACCCTTTGATTCAAGCATTCTGGAAAATCATTAGTATCATTGAATATTTGAGTTGAAGTATTATTGATCCTCGAGTATTGAGTTCTTTATGTATTGAAAATCTCAATTAAATCTTCACGCTCATCAATTGACTGAACTCTATATTTTTGAGAAGTCTTTTTACAAATTTTCTCCTGTTTTAAAAAACGACTTTGACTGAAAAGAGTCGCGTCGAGTTATTTTCTTTAAAATGATTATGAAACTAAGTATCAATCCCAAGAGTAACTGTTTGTTACATTTTTTACCAAGAGGAGGAAACAGATATTTCCCAAAAGAATTTTGAACAGTTTTGGAGTAACATCTTTTTTAGAGAAATATTTTTGAGTAATAATCTCAAATCATAGAAAAGAGTTATGTTGTTACAACATATACTGAGTTTATTTTGGGAGTAAGTTATTTGAGCACCAATATGGAACGAGTTCAGGTCACTCAAGTCTCCCATAACCATGTAAAACCCAAAAGGGTCATACTTTTTCGATGATTCCTTAGTGTTTTTTTCGCATAGACTAGTGATCACTATTTTGAGAATTTTATACCTGACAAAGTATAGGACAATTCTGACAGCATGGTCGGAAACAGCTGTAATCATCATAGAACTCATAGTGATGAATTTTCAGTTAGAGAACTCCCAAAAAATTAATTTTGTGATTTTATTTACAGATAGAGTTTTGATTTTGGTATTCTTGCATATGAAACGGAGTATATTTATGCTTAAATACATTGATTTGCTAACTATTGCTTTAAAACTTTTCATATATTGCTATTTTTTATTTGCTTTATCTTGAGTTGGTACCCAGACTCAAGTATCTATCATTGAGTTGAATTAACTTTTTATCTCTGTGTTGAATTTAGTTGATTGAGTAGAGGACGTAATTTGTTTCTTTTTAATAAGTTCAGCTTATATTTATTCTTTAGAATTCCCTTACATGCTCGCAACATAACACGTACTGATCTATTTGTGCCTGCAATATTTTCATGATGTCATTACAAGGTATCAGGTCATCAACATAAACTTCATTGATATCATATGGAGTTTGGGTTAGCTATGGTGAGTCTTCCTTATTTCCCATCCTGAGGGTTCCCCGCTTGTTAGCTTTCATTTATTCACAGTTTTAGGAGTCGTAAAGTCCAGTCCCGACGTCCATCTTTGTCAGTTGAGGCTTCATAGATAGACAATAGGGTTTGAGAAGTCTGTTTCATTGTATCATTATTAAACTTCTACAATACTTGACGCTTCCTATTGTTTGACTAGTTGACTATTTTATTAATATTCAACGAAATCTTTAAGTAAAGCTTTAATATTTAAGTTATTGATTTTATTCCGTATAATTTTGTATGATTGAGTTATTCTTAGTCTTGCGCTTATATTCAACCAGAATAAAGAGTTCGCTTGGTAACAACAATAGTTTCTTGAGTGCCAGCCACGTCCAGATGTAATGCTCAATCGGACAGTGCCTGGTGCATGCATGCCTAATTCCATTACTAGTACGATCCACAACAAACAACAACCAATGTTGATCTGTTGATATATTTTCTTCTATCTAACTTCTCTCACACAAATTAAATCTTATAAAGGTTACAATTTCCTAACATTGATTTCTCAACCTACTTTCTGTCAACAATGCTTGTCATTGAAGAAAATATGGGTTTGCAGGAAAACTAATTGCTTCATTGGAGGTAAAGTGTGGAGGACACCCAATTTCTTGATTTTTTCACATCATACCATCATAACCTAATATAAGTCCTAATATTATCAACCATATTGAATAACACACCAGTTAAGCTGTAAGAATTGGTTCGCATCGTTACTGGCATTATAAGAAGGTAGCCCATCTTTTCTATTCTCTCTCCTTCAATAGATTACATACATCAATTTTCTAAATTTAAGAGGATTTGATATGTATAAAGATATTTTTCACGTACATGATGTTCTTGAAAGAGCGTTATTTTAATTGTTTTGATTATACCATAATTATTTCAGTAAGCTTTTTGTGTTCAATTCAACACAAAAGAAAATTTTCACTTATGGCTGGAGGTAAGAAATCATTTGCTTCAACTAATTGTTGACACATTTACTTATACTATTTAGTACTCAAAAAGTTTATCGGACTATAACTTCTATGATTTATTGATATTATTATTAATCCTTCATAGTATATGCTTTTAATTTTATATCTTCCAGTTCATCAAATACTAAAATATTTTGCATACAAAGAAACTTAATTTCTGGAAATATTACTTTTTGTATACAATATAATAATAATTAAAGACAAGATTGAATTCTCAGATGGTAATTGAAGATCGTCCATTTTCGATCATAATAGCATAAGATTTTTGAGTCATTAAAGAGCAAAAAAGGGCGAAATTTCTAATAGGATATCAAGATTTCCTATCATTAATAATATTAGATGGATTATATTCTAAGGAAGACAATGCAATTAATTGAAACTATATTCTAGGAGCCTTAGATAATTTTTTTGAGATCATTTTTTTTTTTGCTACTCAACTTTGGTTCATATGGATATTTCAAATTAATTTCTGACTAATTCAATTTCGAGTTGCGTGATCCCACCAACATCTAGAGCTTGCTAGAGGGCCTAAATTGTTTTTTTTTTTCTTTTTTCGATCTAGGGAGAGATAGTAATATTGTCCATCGAGGAGTTTGTGTTTAAGTATATGTAGGAAAAATGTTTTTCTAAAAAATATTTTTTTGGAAAAATAATAAGTCTTCTCGTTTAAATTTTTTTATATTTGGTAAGTAAGTAAGAAATTAATTGTCCCAAAAATATTTATATTCATCTCCGCCTAACGTATGAAGTGGATAAGGTATGAATGAGATTTGTTGGGTTAGAATATCATATGAAAATTTTGTCGGTTCCTAGTTATTATCAGTAGAGAAATCATTTGCTACTTTCCTACGAAATATTTTGGAAAAATAAAAAATATTTTTCTCTATAACCCGAACATAAAATTAAAATTTAATTAAATATGAGGTTCTTGAATTTGTCAAATTTAATTAAATCTGATTTTGTTTGAATTTGTCAATGCTTTCCATCGAGCAATTGCAATGTCCAATTCATGTAAAATTTGTTAGTTTTTCATGAGGAGTTAATAGTCAAACAAGAGTAACAAACAAACAAAAAACCAATTATTTTTGTTTTATTTTAATAATTACAAGCATGACCCAGACGTCCTGCTAAGCAAAGTAATTGAAGCCATCGATCTTGACAAGAAATCAAATTACTTGGAAAGGATACGGAGATGTTTTAGAGTTGTAATAGTTCCTTTACTGGTATCCTATCTTGTGAACACGAGTGGACAACATGCAATTGAATCCGAAAGAAAAACTGAAGATATTCCCAGAGCCTCTGATTCCGTTGGGTTTTCTCCTTGACTAACCAAGGATATATAGATTGTCCACCTTTTCAAAATAAGGATATACGAAAAGAAATAAACGTGCATTCAAATGTGTGGTTTGTGTTTGTGTTTGTGTGATGATAATGTGCGATGTTTGGCTTAAGCTCTAGCTAGCGGTGTGGAATGAAGAATATTGTGTGAAGATCAGTATTTAGCATAATGTATCCTTGCAATGCATGTATGTTATTTTCATGGTCATATATATGTAAAATATTAGCATTTTGCTATAATACTCAAGCTCATTTTATTATTTTAAAGCTTTAAAATATGTTGTTGAGAATTTACAATTAGTTAGGAATATCATTTGAACTTATTAGCATAATTTGAAGTGGGATCAAGGTCGTAATGGAGTTTTGACATCACTATGGGTTCTGTATAGTGTGTGAAACTATTTTATCTTATCTTAATCAGATGGTCCCTCAGATGCGAGCATATGAGCATTAAAAACTGTTGTGATCCCAATTCAGTCGAAGCTTCCATCGTGGACGACTCCAAAACACCAGAATAAAAACCATATAAAAAATAGTTCGTATTAAAGGTCCTAATTATTTATTATCGTCACTATGTTGTTTGGAGGTTTGCTTTACTGAGATGAAATTAAAATTATGCTAGCAGTAGGAATGTAGCATGAATCGTCTTAGATTTTTGTTTTTATATAGAAATAATCCATCTTTTTTGTCAAAATAATTAGAGATGTCCTTAATTTTTTTAAATTATCGACAATTCGATTTTTATTTAGGGGGAAAAATATATTTTATATATTAAATCTAAAATTATAACAAAATATTATTGCTTTTCTTTTGCCTTGAATATAGACACACCTACTAATGTCAAAAGTCTCTATACTCATCCTTTTGTGTTGTTTTTCTAGTGCAACTAAATTATTTCAATATCTTGAATAGCAAACTCCTTTGTTTCATTCAATAGCAAATCATTCTAAACAATTTGATAGACTTCATCCATATTATTTAAATAAAACATATTTAATTTCCAGTGGGGGGGGGCGGCTATTTAGAACTAGCCGATATTGATTAAAATTTCACACCAGACAAGTATAAATTTACGCCGCGCACACATAATTTACTTAAATCGTTAATCTTATCGTTTTTTAATTTTTATTTATACAGTGCTGGGCTCTGGTATATCTTCATTTTTTCCTTCTCTGTACATGAATGTCAATGTATTCCACTCAGTTCATACTTGTGAGGTGATCGATGGACCTCTATCACTTCGTTGCAATTTTCTTTTCCACTGTATATCAATTGATTAAACCAAAAGATCTAAGCTGATGTTTATTCCTAAATTAAATCTTAACATCCTTGTAAGTGTAAAAGATCTACATCATTCATCCAAATAGTTTATATATCCAACAATTTTGTTTTTCTTTCCTTTGTCATTTTCATTTTACCATTTTGAGAATATTATTGGGATTAGTATGTGGACCATGTTATAAGAATATATTGTGTTTTTGACACCAAAGGAAAAATTTTCATAAAAAAATAAAAAGGTTTGTTCCCTGCAAGCGTAAAAATATTCCTCGTGTTTTGAATATGAATGAAAAAGATATGTCTTTCTGGTGTTGAATTAGTAAGTGCAAACACTGGAAAATCATATATTATAATAATTAATATTAAAAATCATAGAGTGGTTTTGATTTGATAAACTTTTGAAATATTAAAGATTAATATGTCTTAAAGATATGACTTCCACCCCAAGTAAAGAAAAATTGATCGTTCTTTTTTGATGTAGACTATTTTACCTGGGATACATTTTGGTCAACACTATATAGAAATTTGATGCAAGAAAATAGTATTTTGCTACACAAACGCATTTATAATACATTTTGTATTGATATAATAGTGAACGAACGAATTTAGAGAGAGAAGATGAATAACGCTAAATAGTGCTACAAATAGAATTAAACAAAATAGCTATAACATTTATTTTGAATTATAGTTTGTTAATAATGTACCATTTATATTTGCAAAAATGTATCATGCCTTAAAAGAATTGTAAATAAATATAGGTGATTTTTCAAAAAGCTTTCACTTACTTGTATCACATTTTTTAATTAGTTTTATTATTTTTTATTTCCTAGGTATTAGGTGATTCTTTTAAGTAATTATTATCATAGAATTTCAATTGACAACTCGAATAGGATGAGTTTTTGATTAGTAAAAACGTATTCTTTTCTAAAATGATTATATTGTTTGTAAATAGTTTTACGTAGCATCACCAACTAAAAACGTTTTTAAATTAATGTTGGTTAAAACCTTAATTTACATTATCATTATTCAAGGTGATTAAACATTTGACAAGTCTCCTTTATATGAAACACATGAGCCACGAGCCAATAGCAAATAGATATGAGATCGACAAAGATAAACTGGGGGTGCGAGGGTGGAAGAACGAGATAGCTGTAGTATCTGGGAGTGTAGACGGAAGGGGTGGGGGGAGTCTAGGCATGGGGGGTAGACAGAATGGTGAGATGAAAGATTTTGGGGTGTGAGATAGACAAGTGAATGGGGAGTTAGTTGGGGTCAGAGGTAGGAGTTGAGGGGTGTTTGCTTGCACTGGAGAGGGGTTTCTGCTTGCAGGTATAATAGTGACAGGTTGTGGGGAGGGGAGTTGGGGTGAGATGATGAAGTTGGGAAGTGTGGGGGTGGTGGGAGCGGGAAGGAAAACGCTGAGGCGGTGCAGTCAGAGACGCATGAGCAGAGAGGGTCTGGTGTGGAAGGGGGCTTTGGTGTAGTAGAATGTAGGTGTTTGTGGGAAGATGAGTAGCTGGAGGATAGAGTGGTGTTAGGGGAGAGCTAGCGGGACGAGGCGGAAGAAGAAGTTGTAGAGTGGGGTCTTGTATGGTGAGAAAAGGAGAGATTAGTAGCTAGGGTATTGTTGGGCGAATGCTGCTTGGTGTGACTATTGTTATGGAATTAAAGAAAGGGAAGTGTGGCGTCTGTTATACCACCAATACCAATCTTCCGCTGTTCCCTCTATGCTCCACCCCCCCTCCTCCTTGTAAGCCCCCCCCCATTTATCCTCCCCTCCACTCACCCCTCTTCACCCCTTGCTAGTTTAGCCTATCCCCCTATCTGATTACATCCTCATCACACTCCGCCGTTGCATCGCCCCACTCTATATCCGAGTATTCCTTCTCCTTGAAAGGAGACGTCACAACGTTGTGGCTAAGCGCCAACTCCGCCAGGCGTCGGTGGGTTCTGATGAGCTTCAGAGCCTTGGCTTACATTCCTTCCTGCTGCTACCCTTCTCAGCTCCCCTCCCCTTTTTCCCCTGCTTTTCCTCCCTCAATTTCTTCTGCTACATTTGGGCCAATACCGCTTCCCTACTCTTTCAATCCTAGCTTTCTTCTATTCTTTTCTTCAAAATTAAAAAATTAATTTTCATTTTTTTTCAAAACAAAAATATCTTTTGATGGTAACTCATAATAAAACTATAATTTACTACTTCTTCTTACCAGCTTTTTTAAAATTTCATTTCAAAATAAGATTTTATTACTTTTTAAAACAAATTAATTGTAAGGATAATGTAAAGAGAAAATATATTCCCTCTTTCTCATAATATTATCCACTATTATTTATTTATTCTTAAAAAATAATAATTAATCAGGTCATATCACTATTTTCCCTTTACTTTATTAAATAATCCTTTATAAATGGTTAGATGACAAAGAATTACTTGTTTTTAATTCAGATAATACATACGATATGTATTATTTCTTGATTTTTTAAATGTAAATAAATATAGGTTATATATTTATTTTTAATATAATGAATACAATTATTATTAAATGAGCCAATAAATTATATTTTTTTTAATTTAATAAATAACAACTAATACGAATATTATTTTTAGTATTGGGTAGGGGACGGGGGAGTACTTATTAAAGCTTTTATTTAATGGAAGTGAAGGATAAGCCACCAACTTAAATATTAATTGAGCCACTCTTAAACGATATTAGCTTTCGTTCTAGGTTCTTCTTTACCTTTATGGTAGTTGTATTTATTGAAATACTCAATGTACAGCCGATGTGACATTTATTTATTTTACATATCCTTCCTATCCTTTATGATGTTGGTGTATTATATCTTCTTCGTATATTTTTACTGTTTTTATTTTTAAAAAATAGCATTTTATTTATTTATTACTTTTGGATTATTAAATGAAGTCATGATATTATTAGCATTGAATAATTTATTATCTAAATTATTTTTTCTAAAACTCATTTGATAGATGATAATTTAATAAATCAGATATATTATTAATTATTTTCTAATGGTGTAATGTTCGTTAAAAGTCGCAACGGGAGGAAGATGTTTGTATTCTGATTTATTCATTTATTCCTTATTTACACTATCTAAAAGAAAGATTGGTTTAATTAAATTCAAATTCGGTAGTTTTTAACAACAAGTTAAATCTATATAAAGACTAAGGTCCAATCATTTTATCCACACTTTGTTTTCACATTTCTAATTGCTATATACTAAAGAAATATGGGTTTGAAGGGCAGTTTGTTGCTTCGGTAGAGTAAAGGTGGAGGACACTCGATTCATGATAGTAATCACACCACACTCATCATTCCGTAACGTAATTGTCATTGATCAATCATTTGCGATTTATGAAGATAAAGCTTAAAGTTGGTGCAATTATTAGCTGGAAATATGTCGAAGTAACATATAATTTTAAACCTTTCAATCTCAACCACACTCACTCTCCTCTCCTCTTCCCCTTGCTATGGCAGATTTCCTTCATCAATTCTCTATATAGATCATTTCCGTGATGGAAATCATTTTTCAAAGAAATTATTTTCTGAAAAAGTTATTTGACATTGTTTGATTAATTACCCACCACACACATATTCAAGTAAATATGTTGCATCATATTGAAAACAATTTATATTTCACTTGTGTGTTAAGTTATATTTCCTTATTAACATATTTTTACTTTTTACTTTTTTACTTGGTCAACTACAACTTAAATACTACTAATCATAGCATCCCAAATTTCTTTCAAATTCAAGAACCTACATCAGTCCAAGCTTCTCAGCTAAGACAGATTTAGGAAATGAAAATGAGGGGAAACAAAAATAATAAGATGATAAAATTATTTATGGATATTTTAAATCTTTTATAAGAAATTAAACTTTGATTTGGTGTAACAATGTTTTTTTAATGATTAAGATGTAAAGAAAGTTTTACTTAAGGAGTGATTGGCGATCGAAGTCAGCATGAGAAATCAATCACCTGGAAAGTGATCCGGCGGAGATGTGTTAGAGTTATAACTCCTTCACTATTACACATCTAGTGACCTGAAATGGCTACATCAACACTTATCTACGAGAAGAAGAATGAATGATATCCAGAACCCCTCGCTCTCTGTGCGTCCAATATAATTCAAATCTTTTAAATGTACATTATCTCAGGATATTAGAGTCAATTTTGTTTCTAGATAGCATTGTAGCAAGTAATTCACTGTATCTGGTAAACTCAATACATGTGTAATCGTGCCACATACATTTAGATACATATATCTAGTGTGCTTCACATGTTTTTCTAGAGTACACATGATCTCGCTAGCTAGCTTCTCTCCCTATTTTAGTGTTCCTGGTAAAACAAATACATGTATCAAGGTTATCTTCCTAAAATCTATGATCGCAAACTCTGATTAGTAGCAACACATACAATATTTTGAAGAAATTTGTAATAATATTAAATAGATGAGTGACATGTATTTAATCATGTAGGTTTCCATATTATTTATATGGAACGCTAAAATCGGAAGCCACCCTCAAACGAAACACGTAACGTTGATTCAAATTTACTCCTGAACCAAACACACGAATAAAATTAAAAAATTAATAAGATTGAAAGAAATGGAAATAACCAATAACTTGGCAACATTGAATTTATCATAATATCTTAATTACATCCACGACCATTAGAATACTTCATACATGTGTAACGTGTTTTTCAAACACAATATTATTTATTGATTATTATACGCTAGCTAGAACTAGCCCCATATAGTTATTATTTTCATCACACAAGCACAAACCCCACATATTGTTATAAGAGTAATTGGCCAACCAATTTTTTTTATATTTTGAGAAAGTGACCTTCGATATCTTTGTCAATTCAATCAAATAACCCCAATAAGAAGAGATGTTTCTCTTAATTTTACCTATCAAATTCCTCATTAATAAAAAATAAAGCCTTAAGAAATAATTATACCTTCATCTTGTCTATTTTTTACATCCTAATTTCTCCAACAAAATTATTTACTGTTCATTTTTTATCACCAAATATTTATAATATGTAAATAAGAGATGAAGAAAGGTGTGTTACTAGCGTAATATTTCCAGCTTACTATTCGAACCAACTTTTATATTCCACCTTGATGAATTTCAAAACGCTTAACCTTACTAGGGCTAATGTTAGGTACATATGGTATTAGAGTGGAAAAGATCATGAAATCAAATGTTCCTCCGCATTTCCACACTCTACCGAAGCATCAATTTTCCCTTCACCAAAAACCCATGCTCTGTTCTCTTCTATATAACTAAATGTTTTGTGAAAAGAATGTGTGAGAACACGCTGGAGGTCGTCTTTATATAGGTTTTAAATTGTTTGAAAAATCTAGTTGAGATCGTTTGGTAAGGGTGTCTAAGAATAGTTGCTGAATATTATGTAATTGGTTATGCTGATATTATTTCTTATGTGGTGTTATTTTGTTTTTTGGTATAATCAAAATATGTTTCAATCATTCTATTTTTTTTATTTATGAACAAATACCCACCAAGGGTTGTCGTGGTCTCCAGAATCTTCTCCCGACCTCTGAGGTGTCCGTACAGTCCTCTAAGCCTAGGGTAGTCAAACTAAATAGCAGGATTCCTCTCGTCTTTTATTCTTTTTTTTTCTCTGAAAGAGATTCGTCCTTCCAGTTCCTGATGGATTGAGTCCGCCATCTATTCATAGTAATCCACCGGAAAGAAAGCCCTATGTTTAACAAGCAAGCACCACGAGTATCTTTACCTTTGTTTGGTGGGTTGGAGGGGCTTTTGTGGCATTATGCACAGGCCGTGCTACTCTTTTACCTGATTGATGATGCTATCGCCCGCTTGTTCTATAACACAAACTAAGTTCCTATCAATTTAGTTCAACACGAACTATGGTGGAAAGTACGTACAAGGTTTTGAAGGGCACTTGTGTCTTTAATCAGATAATGCATGCTTTAAAACTTCGTTGCAATACAATATCATGAATTTCTATGTATAAAATTATACAGGCCTTATATTAAATAAGTGTATACTAATGCAAGCAGTATTTATACATGATGAAAAAGTGATACGCTAGAAATATTTATAATGCACCAAAAAATTACATTTTACTATAGATTTCCACCCTATAATAGAAAATATAATTACATAGCAAAACCACTTTAAAAATAATAACAACAAAATTAACAGCTTAATGACATACTTATTATATTAGGGATTATGACCTATGAACTCCGACTTTTAATTTACGCTCAAAATATTTTTGGTATACGCCCAGGCTTGAGACCTCGTCGAATTCAAGTTCCTGATGCAATGATTTTAATTTTCTATTTTTTCTTTCATTAAAAGGAATATGTTTCTTCTCTAGGGGAAGCGTTCTCTCACGAAGCATATTTTTCACGATCATGAATTTGAAATTTTGGGTCATGGCTGAAAAATTTGACAAACAGTGTTAGGCATATTGTTTTTTTTTAATAGTCAAACTTGCAATTTTGCCTTATAGAATTCTCTTCCGATGTCCCAAAATTCGATAGAAATTTCTAATATTCTTTTGAAAATAAAAGTTTCCATTTTAAGCTCTTTTTTTAAAAGTCAAATATAATTTTCGATTTCCCTTATCATGTCGAAAAATACCATGATAATGATTCTACATGAAGGAACAAACATTAATGTGTTACCCTCACAAATGGTTCTAGATGGAAATTTACATTTAGTCAGACCATATAATTAATGCTCAAACGTTATTATGAGGGAAAAAACACATAAACTTAATTATTTATAGTACAGTCTACCTCGTTATAGTTGATTGGGACGTGTTTATCTAAAATTTCATGATTTAAAAAGCCCCAACCCTCCAAGAATAACTGGCCCATGTTAACTCATTTACATCTAGTTCCAATTCATTAAAATTGATTTAATTATATAATAAGAAATCTTCTTTAAATAAGAAATAATTTTTAATTAATATGTTTTATGTTAATATAAAAAATCCTTTTTATTCGATATTAAAATACCATTAAATTTTAGTAAAAATCCCCGGATCACCCAAAAATGGTGTGCTATTAGCACGAGCGAAAATCGTCGAATAGGCGTATGCTCGCTTCGAGCTCGTGTGTAGACCTCCAAAGTGTGCGGACAAGCCTTGTGATGGACACCGTATGCCATAGACAGGTCTTGACGTATGTCCACGAAAAAAATTTGGCATTATTTGGAACCGTCGGAATTCGGATCAGCACCCAAAAAATAAGATGCTATAGCACACGAAAATTATCGAATTAGGCGTATGCTCGCTTCGGTGCTCGTTTGCACTTGACCCTCCAAATGGGTCGGACAAGCCGTGGATGGCCAAACCGTATCATAGGACAAGGTCTTGACGGACGTCCACGAAAAAAGTTGGCATTTTTGAACTGGGAATCCTCCGGATCACCCAAAAAATGGTGTTCTATAGCACACGAAAATCGTCGAAATTAGCGTAATGCCTCGCTTCGGGGCATGTTTTGACCTCCAAATGGGTCGTAACAAGCCGTGATGGCAACCGTATGCATAACAATGTCTGACGGACGTCCACTGCACAAATTTGGCATTTTTTTACGTCGAAAATCCCGGATCCGCCAAAATGGGGTGCTATAGCACACGAATAATCTGTCGAAATTAGCGTATGCTCGCTTCGGGGCTCGTTGAACCCTCCAAATGGGTCGGACAGCCGTGAGGCCAACCGTATGCATAGACAAGGTCTTGACGACGTCCACAAAAAAAATTTGGCATTTTTTGACGTCGGAATCCGGAATCAACCCCAAAAATGGTGTGCTATATCACACGAAAATTATCGAAATAGGCGTATGCTCCTCGCTTCTGGGCTCGTTTGAACCTCCAAATTGGTTCTGAAAAGCTGTGATAGCCAACCGTATCATAGACCACCAAGTCCTCTTGAGACGTCCCAAAAAGTTGGCATTTTTTGACCGTCGGACTCCCGGATCATCCCAAAAATGGTTGTGCTATAGCACACCGAAAATCGTCGAAATTATGCGTATGCTATCTTCGAGGCCGTTTGAGATGACCCTCCAAATGGGTCGGACAAGCCGTGATGGCAACCTTTGCCATAGACGGTCTTCAGTACGTCCACTAAAACATTTGCATTTTTGACGTCGGAATCCGGATTCACCCAAAAAATTGGTGTGCTATATGCACAACGAAAATCGTCGAAATTAGGCGTATGCTCGCTTCGGGGCAAGTTTGACCCCTCCAAATGGGTCGTACAAGCCCTTGACGGCACCACCGATGCATAGCCAAGGTTCTGGACGCCGTCCCACGAAAAAATTTGGGCATTTTTTGACGTCGGAATCCGGATCACCCAAAAAATGGTGTGCCTATGCACACGAAAATCTTTGAAATTATCGGAAATGCTCTCTTCGGGGCCGTTTGACCCTCCAAATGGGTCGACAGCGTGAGTGGCTCAACGTATGCATAGACCAGGCTTGACGGATTGGACGTCCACGAAAAACATTTGGCATTTTTGACGTCGGATCCGGATCCCCAAAATGGTTGCTATAGCACACGAAAATCGTCGAAAAGCGTATCTCGCTTCAGGGCTCCGTTGATCTCCAATGGGCCGGACAGCCTTGATGGCCACCGTATGCATAGACCAGGTCTTGACGGACGTCCACACGAAACATTTGGCATTTTTGACGTCCGGAATCCGGATCCCCAAAAAATGGTGTCTAATCACACTAAAATCGTCGAAATGAGGTGTATGCTCGCTTCGGGGATTGGTTTGACCCTCCAAATGGGTCGGACAAGCGTGATGGCCACCTATGCATAGCAATGTCTTTTGACGGACGTCCCAGAAAAAATTTGGCCATTTTGGTGACGTGGAATCCTATCACCAAAAAATGGTGTGCCTATGAAAATCGTCGAAATTAGGCGTATGCTCGCTTCGGGGCTCGTTTGACCTCCAAGGGTCAACAAGCCGTGATGGCCAACCGTATGGCATAGACAAGGTCTTGACGGACGTCCACGACAAAATTTTGGCATTTTTTGACGTTGGAATCCAGATAACCCCAAAAATGGTGTGCTATAGCACACGAAAATCTGTCGAAACTAGGCGTATGCTCGCTTCGTGGCTCGTTTGACCCTCCAATTGGGTCGGACAAGCCGTGATGGCCAACCGTTACATATGACAAGTCTTAACGGACGTCCCCGAAAACATTTGGCATTTTTTGGATCGGAATCCGGATCACCCAAAAATGTGTGCTTATAGCACACGAAACTCGTCGCAATTGGCCGTAATGCCGCTTCGGGCTCGTTTGACCCTCCAATGGGTAGAACAAGCCGTGATGGCCAACCGATGCATAGACAATGTCCCTGACGGACTTCCACGAAATTTTTTGCATTTTTGAACGTCGGAATCCGGATCACCCAAAAATGGTGTGCTATACCACAATGAAAATCGTCGAAATTAGGCTATGCTCGCTTTGGGGCTCGTTGACCCCCTCCAAATGGTTGGACACGCCGTGATGGCCACCGCATGCATAGACAAGATCTAGACGGAGTCCCGAAAAAATTTGGCATTTTTGCATCGTAATCACCGGATCACCCAAAATTGTGTGGCTATAGGCAACACAAATCGTCGAAATTAGGCTTATGCCTCGCTTCGGGGCTCGTTTGACCCTCCAAATGGGTCGAGACATGCCTTGATGGCCAACCGTCTGCATAGACAAGCTCTTTTATGACGTCCACGAAAAAATTTGGCATTTTTGATGTCGGAATCGGATCACCCAAAAAATGGTGTGCTATACCACAATGAAAATCGTCGAAATTAGGCGTATGCTCTCTTCGGGGCTATTTTGACCCTCCAATGGGTCGGGACAAGCCGTGATGGCCACCGCATGCATAGACAAGGTTTTGACGGACGTCCACGAAAAAATTTGGCATTTTGGACATCGGAATCTGGAATTACCCAAAAATTGTGTGCTATAGGCACAGCTAAAATCATCGAAATTCACCGGCTATGCTCTCTTCGGGGCTTGTTTGAACCCTCCAAATGGTCGAACAAGCCGTGATGGCCAACCGTCTGCAATCGACAAGGTCTTGACGGACGTCCACGAAAAATTGCATTTTTGACGTCGGAATCCCCGGAATCACCAAAAATGGTGTGCTATAGCACACAGAAAATCGTCGAAATTAGGCCGTAACTCGCTTGGGGCTCGTTTGAACCCCTCCAAATGGGTCGAACAAGCCGTATGGCCAACCGTAATGGCATAGACAAGGTCTTGACGACGTCCACGAAAAAATTTTGGCATTTTTGACGTCGAATCCGGATACCCAAAAAAGGTGTTCTATATAAGCACCCGAAAATCGTCGAAATTAGCGTTATGCTTCGCTTCGGGGCTCGTTTACCCTACAAATGGGTCGAACAAGCCGTGATTGCCAACCGTATTCCATATACAGAGGTCTTGACGGTACGTCCCGAAATTTTTTTGGCATTTTTACGTCGAAATCCCGACACCCAAAAAATGGTGTGCTATAGCACCGAAAATCCTTCGAATTAGGTGTATGCGCTCGCTTCGGGGCCGTTTGACCCTCCAATGGGTCGGAACACCTGAGCGTGATGGCCAACCCTAATGCATAGACAATGTCCTTGACGGACGTCCACAAAAAATTGGCATTTTGGACGTCGGAATCCCGGATCATCCCAAAATGGTGTGCTATAGCACACGAAAATCGTCGAAATTAGGCGTATGCTCGCTTCGGGTCTCGTTTGACCCTACAAATGGGTCAGACAAGCCGTGATGGCCAACCGTATGCATAAAAAGGTCTTGACGGCCGTCCACGGTAAAAATTGGCATTTTTTAACCGTCGGAATCCGATCACCCAAAAAATGGTGTTGCTATCGCATACGAACTCGTCGAAATTATGTGTATGCTCACTTCGGAGCTCGTTTACCCTCCAAATGGGTCGACAACCGTGATGGCCAACCGTATGCATAGACCAGGTCTTGAGGAACGTCCACGCAAAAATTTAGCATTTTTGACGTCGAAATCCGGATGCACCAAAAAAATGGTGCATTATACCAACATTAAAATCATCGAAATTAGGCGTATGTCGCTTCGTGGGGCTCTTTGACCCTCCAAATGGTCGGACAAGCCGTGATGCCACCGCATGCATAGACAAGGTATTTGACGGACGTCCACGAAAAAAATTGGCATTTTTGACGTCGAATCCGGATCAACCCAAAAAATGGGTGCTATAGCACACGAAAATCATCGAAATTAGGCGTATGCTCGCTTTCGGGGCTCGTTTGACCTCTCTAAATGGGTCGGACAAGCCGTGTGGCCACCCGCATGCATAGACAAATGGTCTGACGGACGTCCCGAAAAAATTTGGCATTTTGACGTTGGAATTCCGCATCACCCAAAAAATGGTGTGTCTATAGCCAAGCCGAAAATTGTCGAAATTATGCGTATGCTCGCTTCGGGGCTCGTTTGACCCTCCAAATGGGTCGACAAGCCGTGGGTGGATGGCCACCCGCATGCATAAAAAGGTCTTGACGGCTTCCACGAAAAAAATTGGCATTTTTGACGTCGGAATCCGATCACCCAAAAAATGTTGTGCTATAGCACACGAAAATCATCGAAATTATGCGTATGCTCATCTTCGGGGCTCGTTTGACCCTCCAAATGGGTCGGACAAGCCGTGATGGCCACCGTATGCATAGACCATGTCCTTTACGGCACGTCATCGAAAAAAATTTGGCATTTTTGACGTCGGAATCCGGACACCCAAAAATGTGTGCTATATACCACATGAAATCGTCGAAATTAGGCGTATGCTCTCTTCGGGGCTCGTTTGACCCTCCAAATGGGTCCGACAACCGTGATGGCCAAACCGCATGCATAGACAAGGTCTTGACGACCGTCCACGAAAAAATTTGGCATTTTTGTCCGTCGAATTCCGGATCAAAAAAACCCAAAAAATGTGTGCTATAGCACACGAAAATCGTCGAAATTAGGTGTATGCTCGCTTCGGGGCTCGTTTGACCCTCCAAATGGGTCGGACAAGCCGTGATGGCCAACCCTATGCATAGAAAAGGTCTTGACGGATGTCCACAAAAAAATTTGGCATTTTTGACGTCGGAATCCGGATCACCCAAAAAATGGTGTGCAATAGCACACGAAAATCGTCGAAATTAGGCGTATGCTCGCTTCGGGGCTCGTTTGACCCTACAAATGGGTCGGACAAGCCGTGATGGCCAACCGCATGCATAAAAAAGGTCTTGACGGACGTCCACGAAAAAATTTGGCATTTTTGACATCGGAATCCAGATTACCCAAAAAATTATGTGCTATACCACACGAAAATCGTCGAAATTAGGCGTATGCTCGCTTCGGGGCTCGTTTGACCCTCCAAATGGTTCGAACAAGCCGTGATGGCCAACCGTATGCATAGACAAGGTCTTGAACGGTATGGGCCACTAGAAAAAAATTGCATTTTTGATCGGAATCCGGATCACCCAAAAAATGGTGTTCTATAGCACAGAAAATCATCGAATTAGGCTTATGCTCACTTCGGGGCTCGTTGACCCTCCAATGGGTCGGACAACCGTGATGGCCAACCGTATGCATAGACACGGTATTGACGGACGTCCACGCAAAATTTTGGCATTTTTGACGTCGGAATCCGGATCACCCAAAAAATGGTGTGCTATACCAACACTGAAAATCGTCGAAATTAGGCTATGCCTCTCTTCGGGGCTCGTTTGACCCTCCAAATGGGTCGGACAAGCCGTGATGGCCAACCGCATGCATAGACACGGTCTTGAACGGATCGTCACTTAAAAAATTTGGCATTTTGACATCGATTCCGGATCACCCAAAAAATGGTGTGCTATAGCACACTGAATCGTCGAAATTAGGTGTAGCTCGCTTCGGGGCTCGTTGAACCCTCCAATGGTCCGGACAAGCCGTGTGGCCACCCCTATGCATAGAAATGTCTTGACGTGATGTCCACAAAAAATTTGGCATTTTTGACATCGGAATCCGGATCACCCCCAAAATGGTGTGCAATAGCACACGAAAATCGTCGAAATTAAGGCGTATTCCTCGCTATCGGGGCTCGTTTGACCCTACAAATGGTCGGACAAGCCTGATGGGCCAACCGCATGCATAAAAAGGTCCTTGACTGACGTCCACCTAAAAATTGGCATTTTTTTGACATCGGAATCCAGATTACCCAAAAATTAATGTGGCTTAAACCACACGAAATGTCCGAAATTAGGCGTATGCAATGCTCGCTTCGGATCTCGTTTGACCCTCCAAATGGTTCAACAAGCCGTTGATGGCCCAACCGTAGCATAGACAAGGTCTGACCGATGTCCACGAAAAAAATTTGGCCTTTTTGACGTCGGAATCCGGATCACCCAAAAATGGTGTTCTATAGCCCACGAAAATCGTCGAAACATGCGTATGCTCGCTCGGGGCTCGTTTAAACCCTCAACATGGGGTCGGACCAGACTTGATGGAAACCGTAATGCCTAGAAAAGGTCTTGACGGACGTCCAGAAAAAATTTAGCATTTTTTTGGACGTCGTAACCGGATCACCCAAAATGGTGTGCTTACCACATTAAATCGTTTTTGAATTAGGCGTATGCTCCTTCGGGGCTCGTTTGACCCTCCAAATGGGTCGGCAGCCGTGATGGCCAACCGTATGCATAGACAAGTATTGCGGACGTCCCACGAAAAATTTGGCATTTTTGACGTCGGAATCCGGATCACCCAAAAAAATGGTGTTGGTATAGCACACGAAAATCATCGAATTAGGTGTATGCTCGCTTCGGGGCTCGTTTAAAAACAAACCCTCCAAATGGGTCGAACAAGCCGTGATGCCAACCGTATGCATGACCAAGGTCTTGACGGACGGCCACGAAATTTTTTTGCATTTTTGACGTCGAAATCGGATCACCCAAAAAATGGTGTGCTATACAACATGAAAATCGTCGAAATTAGCGTATGCGCGCTTCCGGGGCTCGTTTGACCCTCCAATGGTCGGACAAGCCGTGATGGCCAACCTCATGCCTAATAAAGTATTGACGGACGTCCACGCAAAAATTTGGCATTTTTTGACGTCGGAATCCGGATCACCCAAAAAATGGTGTGCTATAGCACACGAAAATCGTCGAACCTTAGGCGTATGCTCGCTTCGGGCTCGTTTGACTCTCTAAATGGGTCGGACAAGCCGTGATGGCCACCGCATGCATATACAAGGTCCTTGACGACTCCAACGAAAACATTTGGCATTTTTGACGGGAACTGGATCACCCAAAAAATGTGTGCTATAGCACACGACACTCTCGAAATTAGCGTAATGCTCGCTTCGGAAATCGTTTGACCCTCCAATGGGGTCGGACAACCGTGATTGGCCAACCGTATGCATGCAAAAAGGTCTTAGCGACGTCCAACGAAAAAAAATTTTGGCATTTTGGACTTTTCGGAACTGACTCACCAAAAAATGGTGTGCTAAAGCACGGAAAATTCGCGAATTAGACGTTATGCTCGCTTCGGGGCTCGTTTAAAACCAACCCTCCAAATGGTCGGACAAGCCGTGATGCTCAACCGTACACGCATAGAAAAGAGGTCCTGACCGGATGTCCACAAAAACATTTGGCAATATGGTGTTGACGTCGAATATGCCATCCGGATCACCCAAAGATGGGTGCTATGCCCACGAAATTTTTGAATTATGCGTAGGCCTCGCCTTCGGGGCGCGTTTTGCCGTCCAAATGGGTCGGACAAGCCGTGTGGCCAACCGTATGCATCAGACGGTCTTGACGGACGTCCCGAAAAATTTGCATTTTTACGTCGGAATCTGGATCACCCAAAAAATGGTGTGTCTATAGCACAACGAAAATCGTCGAAATTAGGCGTTTGCCCGCTTGCGGGGCTCGTTTGACCCCTACAAATTGGGTCGGAAAAGAAGCCGGGATGGCCACAGTATGCATAGACACTGTCTTGACGGACGTCCACAAAAAAATTTGGCATTTTTGACGTCGGAATCCGGATCACCCAAAAAATTGTGTGCCTATAAGCACACGAAAATCGTCTAAATTAGGCTTAGCTCTCTTCGGGGCTCGTTTACCCTTCAAAATGGTGTCTTACAAGCTGTGATGGCCAATCGTAATGCATAGACAAGGTCTGACGGACGCCACCGAAAAAATTTGGGCATTTTTGACGTCGGAATCCGGATCACCCAAAAAATGGTGTTGCTATGAAAAAATCGTACGAAATTAGCGTATGCTCGCTTCGGGGCCGTTTGATTTCAATGGGTCGTACAAGCCGTGATGCCCAACCGTATGCATAGAAAGGTCTGACGGACGTCTCACAAAAAATTGGCATTTTTGGACATCGATCTCCGGATCACCCAAAAAATGGTGTGTGCTATATCCACGAAATCGTCGGAAATTAGGCGTTGCTCGCTCGGGCTCGTTTACCCTCCAAAGGGGTCGGACAAGCCGTGATGGCCAACCGTATTCATAGACAGGGTCTTGACGGACGTCCACCGAAAACACATTTGGCATTTTTGACGGTCGGAAAATCCTGAATCACCGAAAAAATAGTGGTGGCTATAGCACACGAATCGTCGAAATTAGGCGTATGCTGCTTTTGGCTCGTTGACCCTCAAATGGTCGATAAGCCGTATGGCCAACCGTATGCATAGACAAGGTTTGACGAACGTCCCGAAAAATTTGCATTTTTTGAATTCGAATCTTGATCAACCAAAAAATGGGTGCTATGCACACCGAAATCGTCGAAATTAGGCGTATCTCGTTCGGGGATCATTTGACCCTCCAATGGGTCTGACAAGCCGTGAATGGGCCACCGTATGGACATAAAAAAGGTCTTGACTGACGTCCCACAAAAAATTTTTTTTGGCATTTTTTGACTTCGGAATCCGACTCACAACCAAAAAATGTGTGCTAAAGCACAGGAAAATCGTCGAATTAGACGTTGCTCGCTTCGGTCTCTTGACCTCAAATGGGTCGAACAAGCCGTGATGGCCACCGTACGCATAGACAAGGTCCTGACGGATGTCCACAAAAACATTGGCATTTTTGAGTCGAATCTCCCGAATCACCCAAAAGATGGTGTGCTATAAGCACACGAAAATTGTCGAAATTAAGGCGTCTGCTCGCTTCGGGGTCGTTTGACCTTCAAATGGGGTCGGACAATCCGTGAATGCCAACCATATGCATAGACAAGGTCTTGACGAACGTCCATGAAAAATTTGGCAATTTTAAACTTCGGAATACGATCACCCAAAAATGGTGTGGTTATATACTTGAAAATCGTCCGAAATTAGCGTATCTCGCTTCGGGGCTCGTTTGACCCCCAATGGTCGGACAAGCCGGATGGCCAACCGTATGCATAGACAAAGGCTTGACGGCGTTCCACGAAAAAAATTGGCATTTTTGACGTCGTAATCCGGATCACCCCCAAAAATGATGTGCTATAGCACACGACAATCCGTCGAAATTAGGCGTATGTCGATCGGGCTCGTTTGACCCTCCAAATGGTTCGGACCAGCCGTGATGGCCAACCGTAATTCATAGAAAAGGTCTTGATGGACGTCCACCGAAAAAATGCCAATTTTTGACGTCGGAATCCCGGACACCCAAAAATGTGGCTATACACAAACTCGTCGCAATTAGGCGTATGCCGCTTCGGGGCTCGTTTGACCCTCCAAATGGTCGACACCGTGATGGCCAACCGTATGCATAGACAAGGGTCTAGATGGACGTCCACAGAAAAAATGCCAAATTTTTTTACGTCGAATCCTCCGGATCACCCAAAAATTGGTGTGCTATACACACGAAAATCATCGTAAATTGCGTATGCTCGCTCGTGGGCTCGTTTGACCCTCCAATGGGTCGGACAAGCCGTGATGGCCAACCGTATGCATAGACCAGTCTTGGACGGAGTGTCCACGAAAAAATTTGGCATTTTTGACTTCGGAATCAATCACCAAAAAATGGTGTGCTATAGTCAACGAAAATCGTCGAAATTATGCGTATACTCGCTTCGGGGCTCGTTTGATCCTCAATGGGTCCGGACAAGCCGTGATGGCCACCGTAATGCAAGACAAGGTCTTTACGGACGTCCACGAATAAATTCTCAAATTTTTGACGTCGGAATCCGATCACCCAAAAATTGTGTGCTATATCACACTAAAATCGCGAAATTAGGCGTATGCTCGCTTCGATCTCGTTGAACCCTCCAATGGTTGGAACAACCGTGATGGCAACGTATTCATAGCCAAGGTCCTTGACGGGACGTCCACGAATAATTCCAAATTTTTGGCGAACGTCGGAATCCGGATGCACCCAAAATTGGTGTCTATAGCACCGAAATCGTCGAAATTAGGCGTATCTCCTTCGGACTCGTTTGACCCTCCAATGGTTGGACAACCGTGATGGCCAAACCGTATGCATAGACAAGGTCTTGACGATGTCCCGAAAAAATTTGGCATTTTTGACGTCGGAATCCGGATCACCCAAAAAATGGTGTGCTATAGCACCGAAAATCGTCGAAATTAGGCGTTAATGCTCGCTCGGGGCTCGTTTGAACCCTCCAAATGGTCGCAACTCGTGATGCCAACGTATGCATAGAATAAGTCTTGCTGGACTTCCACATGAAAAAAATGCCAAATTTTTTGACGTCGGATCCGGATCACCCAAAAATTGGTGGTCTATAGCCACGAAAATCGTCGAAATTAGCGTAATGCTCGCTTCGGGCTCGTTTGAATGACCCTCATCCAAATGGGTCGGACAACGTGATGGCCAACCGTATGCATAGACAAGGTCTGATGGACGTCCACGAAAATGCCAAATTTTTACGTCGGAATCCCGGATCACGCAAAATTGTGTGCTCATAGTCACTCGAAAATCATCGAAATTAGGCGGTGCTCCGCTTCGGGGCTCGTTTGACCCTCCAAATGGGTCGGACAAGCCTTGATGGCCAACAGTATGCATAGACATTCTTGACTGATGTCCACGAAAAAATTTGGCATTTTTGACTTCGGAATCCATATCAACCCAAACAATGGTGGTGGCTATAGCACACGACAATCGTCGAAATTAGGCCGTATACTCTAGCTGTCGGGGCTCGTTGATCCTCCAAATGGGTCCGACACGCCGTGATGGCCAACCGTATGCATAGACAAGGTCTTTGACGGACGTCCCACGAATAATTCCAAATTTTTGACGTCGATCCGGATCACACCCAAAAATGGTTGTGCTTAGTCACACGAAAATCTCGAATTAGGCGTATGCTCGCTTCTGGAGCTCGTTTTGACCCTCCAAAATGGGTTGGACCCCGGATGGCCAACCGATGCATAGACAGGTCTTGACGGATGTCCACGAAAAAATTTGGCATTTTTGACGTCGGAACCGGACAACCTGAAAATGTGTGCTGATAGCACACGAAAATCATCGAAATTAGGCGTATGCTCGCTTCGGTGCTCGTTTCACCCTTTCAAATGGGTCGGACAAAGCCGTGATGGCACAACCGTATGCATAGACAAGTCTTACAGACGTCCCAAAAAATTTGGCATTTTTGACGTCGGAATCCGATCACCCAAAATGGTGTGCTATATCAAACTAAATCGTCGAAATTAGGCGTATGCCGCCTTCATGGGCTCGTTTGACCCTCCAAATGGGTCGGACAAGCCGTGATGCCAACCGTATGCATAGACAAGGTCTTTGAACGGACGTCCACGAAAAATTCCCAATTTTTGACTCGGAATTCGATCACCCAAAAATTGTGTGCTATAGCAACGAAACGTCGAAATTAGGCGTATGCTCGGCTTCGGAGCTCGTTTGACCTCCAAATGGGTCGACAGCCGTTGATGGCCAAACCGTATGCATAGACAAGGTCTTGGACGGATGTTTCACAAAAAAATTGGCAATTTTTGACGTCGGAATCTGGATCACCCAAAAATGGTGTTCTATAGGCAACGAAAATCAGCGAAATTAGGCGTATCTCGCTTCGGGGCTCGTTGACCCTCCAAATGGGTCCGGACAAGCCTTGATGGTCAACCGTAATGCATCGCACCAGGTCCTTACGTACGTCACCGAAAATTTTTGGCATTTTTGACGTCCGGAATCTGGATCACCCCAAAAATTGTTGGTGGCTTATCACACAAAAATGTCGCAATTAGCGTATCTCGCTTCGGGCTCGTTTGACCCTCCCAACATGGGCGGACAAGCCGTGATGTCCGACCGGATGGCATCACAGGTCTTGACGGACGTTTCACGAAAAATTTTGCATTTTTGACAGTCGGAATCTGGATCAACCCAAAAAATGGTGGGGCTATATCACCGAAATCGTCGAAATTATGCGTATGCTCGCTTCGGGGCTCGTTTGACCCTCCAAATGGGTCGGACAAGCTGTGATGGTCACCGTATGCATAGACAAGTTCTTGACGGACGTGCACGCAAATTTTGGCATTTTTTGAGGTCGGATCCGGATCACACCACCCAAAAATGTGTGCTATAGCACCACGACAATCGTCGAAATTAGGCGTATGCCCTCCTTTCGGGGCTCGTTTGACGACCCTCCAAATGGGTCGGACAAGCCGTGATTGCCAACCGTATGCATAGACAAGGTCTTGACAAGACTCACAAAAAAAAATTTGGCATTTTTGACTTTCGGACTCCGGATCACCCAAAAAATGGTGTGCTATAGCACACGAAAATCGTCGAAATTATGCGTATGCCGCTTCGTGCTCGTTGACCCTTCCAAATGGGTCGTACAAGCCGATGCCAAACCGTATGCATAAAAGGTCTTGACTGACGGGTTTTCCAGGAAAAATTTGGCATTTTTTGTTTTTGGACGTCGGAATCCGGATCACCCAAAAATGGTGTGCTAAGCAACAAACGCAAAGCGTCGAAATTAGGCGTAGCTCGCTTCGGGGCTCGTTTGAAGACCCTCCACCTGGGGTCGGACAAGCCCGTGATGGCCAACCGTAATGCATAGACCAGGCTTGACTGACTCATGAAAAATTTGGCATTTTTGACGTCGGAATCCGATCACCCAAAAAATGGTGTGCTATAGCAGCATGAAAATCGTCGAACTAGTCGTATGCTCGCATTCGGGCCTCGTTTGACCATCAAAAAAAATGGGTCGGACAGCCGTATGGCCCAACCGTAGCATAGACAGGTCTGACGGAACGTCCACGCAAAAGATGGCATTTTTTGACGTCCGAGAATCCGGATCAACCCATAAAATGGTATGCTATAGCACACCCAACGTCGAAATTAGGCGTATGTTCGATTGGGGCTCGTTTGACCCTCCAACTGGTTCGACACCGTGATGGCCAACCGTATGCAATAGGCAAGGTCTTGACGGACGTCCTACGGAAAAAATTTGGCATTTTTTTGGGACTGTGGAATCCGGATCACCCAAAAATGGTGTGCTATCAACACAAAAATCTCGTAAATTTAGTCTTAATTCTCGCTTCGGGGCTCTTTGACCCTCCAAATGGGTTGGACAATCCGTGATGGCACAACCGTATGCATATACAAAGGTCCTTGAACGTACGTCCAGAAAAAATTTGGCATTTTGACGTAGAATCGGTCACCCAAAAATTGTGTTCTATAGCATCACAATCACACGAAAATCGTTCGAAATTAGGAGGCGTATGCTCGCTTCGGGGCTCGTTTTGACCCTCCAAATGGGTCGGACAAGCCGTGATGGCCCACCGATGCATCACAAGGTCCTTGATGTGACGTCCACAAAAAAAATGCAAATTTTGACGTCGGAATCCGGATCCCTAAAAATTGTGTGCTATATCACACACGAAATATCATCGAAATTAGGCGGAAATGCTCGCTTGGGGCTCGTTTGACCACTCCAAATGGGTCGAAAGCCGTGATGGCCAACCGATGCCATAGAAAAGGTCTTGACGGATGTCACACGAAAAAATTTGGCATTTTTTGAAAAAAAAACTTCGATCCGGATCACCCAAAAAATGTGTGCTATAAGCAACCGAAAACGTCAATTAGCCGCGTATACTTCGCTCGGGGCTCGTTTGATCCTCCAAATGGTTGTCGGACAAGCCTTGATGGCCAACCCCGTAATTCATAGACAGGTCTGACGGATCCACGATAATTCCAATTTTGTTACGTCGGAATCCGATCACCCAAAAATTGTTTTTGCTATAGCACCGAAAATCGTCGAAATTAGGCCGTATGCTCGCTTTGGAGCTCGTTTTGACCCTCCAAATGGTCCGGACAAGCCGTGAGGCCAACCATATGCTAGACAAGGTCTGACGGATGTCACGAAAAAATTTGGCATTTTTGACGTCGGAATCCGGATCACCTGAAAATGGTTTGCTATGCACACGAAAATCATCGAAATTGGCGTATGCTCGCTTCGGATGCTCGTTTCATCATTTCACCTTTTAAATGGGTCGGACATCGTGATGGCAACATCGTCTGCATAGACAGGTCTTAAGACGTCCCCGAATAAATTTCAAAATTTTTTGACGTCGGAATCCGGATCACCCAAAAATTGGTGTGCTATAGCACAGCGAAAATCGTTGAAATTAGGGTAAATGCTCGTTTCAGAGCTCGTTTGACCCTCCAAATGGTTCGGACAAGCCGTGATGGCGAACCGTATGCATAGCAGGTCTTGAACGGACGTCCCACTATAAAAAATTTGGCATTTTTTTGACGTGGAATCCGTACACACACCCAAAAAATGGTGTGCTATTAAAAGCACAACGAAATCGTCGAAATTGAGGCTGTATGCTCGTTTCGGGCTCGTTTGAGAGACCCTCCAAATGGTCCGTACAAGCCGTGATTGGCCAACCTTATGCATAGACACGGTCTTGACAGACTATCCACAAAAAATTTGGGCATTTTTGACTTCGGAATCCTCCGATCACCCAAAAAAAGGGTGTTCTATAAGCACCCACAGAAAATCCGTCGAAATTAGGCGTATGCTCGCTTCGTGGCTCGTTTGCACCCTCCAAATTGGGTCGGAACAAGCCTGATGGCCAACCGTTGCATAAAAAAGGCTTGACTGACTTCCAGAAAAATTTGGCATTTTTGACGTCGGAATCCCGGATCACCCCAAAAAATATGTTTCTAAGCACACGAAATCGTCGAAATTAGGCGTATGCCTCGCTTCGGGGCCTCGTTTGACCCCTCAAATAGTCGACCAAGCCGTGATGGCCAACCGTATCATAACACAGGTTTGCGTATGTCCATGAAAAAAATTTTGGCATTTTGACGTCGGAATCCGGACACATCACCCAAAAAAATGATGTGGTATAGCCAACTAAAACGTCGAAATTAGCGTATGCTCTCTTTCTGGCTCGTTTTGACCCTCCAAATGGGTCGGACAAGCCGTGTGTCAAACGTATGCATAACAAGGTCTTGAACGGACCGTGAACGAAATTTTTGGCCTTTTCTGACGTCGGAAATCTGGATCAAACAAAAAATGGTGTGGCTATAGCACAACGAAAAATCGTCGAAATTAGGCGTATGCTCCGCTCGGGGCTCCTCGTTTGAACCCTCCAAATGGGTCGGACAAGCCGTGATTGCCGACCGTATGCATAGACAGGTCTTGGGACGGACGTTCACGAAAAAATTTGGCATTTTGACTTCGAATGCGGATCATCCAAAATGGTGTGCTATAGCCCGAAATCTTCGAAAGTAGGCGTATGCCGCTTCGGGGCTCGTTTGACCCTCCAAATGTGGTCGTACAAGCCGTGATGGCCAACCTAATCATAGACAATGTCCTTGACAGACTTCCAACCCACGAAAAATTGGCATTTTTCACTTCGAAATCGGATCACACCAAAAAATGTGTGCTATAGCACACTAAAATCGTCGAAATGGCGTAGCTCGCTTCGTTGCTCTTTGACCCTCCAAATGGTCCGGACAAGCCGTGATGGCCAACCGTCAGGCTAAAAGGTCTTGCTGACGTCCAGGAAAAATTTGGCATTTTTGTGACGTGCGAAATCCGGATCACCCAAAAAAGGGTGTGCATAACCCACTCAATCTTCGAAATTAGGCAGTATGCTCGCTCGGGGCTCGTTGACCCTACCAAATGGGTCGACAGCTGTTATGGCCAACCGTATGCCATAGACAAGGTCTGTGGACGGATTCCCATGAAAAATTTGGCTTTTTTGACGTCGGAATCCGGATCATCAAAAAAATGATTGGTATCGCACACTACAATCGTCGAAATAGGCGTAGGGTTCGCTTCGGGGCTCTTTTGAACCCTCCAAATGGGTCGGACAAGCCGTGATGGCCAACCGTATGCATAGACAAGGTCTTGACGGATGTCCAGAAAAATTGGCATTTTGACGTCGGAATCCGGATCACCCAAAAAATGGTGTGCTTATAGCACACTAAAATCGCCGAAATTAGGCGTATGCTCGCTTCGGGGCCTCGTTTGACCCTCAAATGGTTGGAAAGCCAGTGATGGCCAACCGTATGCCTAGAAGGTTCTTGACGGACTTCCACGAAAAATTTTGGCATTTTTTGACTCGGCAACCGGATCACAACACCCCCAAAAAATGGTGTGTCTATAGCACACGAAATCTTCGAAATTAGGCGTATGCCTCGCTTCGTGGCTCGTTTGGGGACCCTCTAAATGGGTTCGCGACAACAGTCGTGATGGCCAACCTTATGCCTAGACAAGGCCTTGCGGACGTCCACCAAAAATTTGCATTTTGACGTCGGAATCCGGCATCACCCAAAAAATGGTGTGCTTATAATCACACGAAAAAATCGTCGAATTAGGCGTATGCTCTCTTCGGGGTCGTTTGACCTCCAAATGGGTCGAGCAAGCCGTGATGGCCAAAACCTTATGCATATGACAATGTCTTGACGGCGTCCATAAAAATTTGGCATTTTGACGTTCGAATCCGGATCACCAAAAACATGGTGTTGCTATGCACACGAAAATCGTCAAATTAGGCGTATGCTCGCTTAGTGGCCGTTGAACCCTCCAAATAGTCGGACAGCGTGATGGCCACCTTATGCATAAAAAAAAGGTCTTGACTGACGTCCAGGAAAAACTTTGGCATTTTTGACGTCGGAATCCGGATCACCCAAAATGTGTGCTATAGCACACGAAAATCGTCGAAATTAAGGCGTAGCTCGCTTCGGGGCTCGTTTGCCCCTCCAATGGTCGTACGAAGCCGTGATGGCCAACCGTAGGCATAGACAAGGTCTATGGACTCCACGAAAAAGATTGGCATTTTTTTGACGTCAGAATCCGGATCACCCATAAATGGTGTGGGCTATAGCACACGACAATTCGTCGAATTAGCGAATGTTAATCGGTGCTCTTTGACCCTCCAATGGGTTCGTACAAGCCGTGATGGACAACCGTAGTATAGACAAGGTCTTTGACGGACGTCCACGAAATAAATTTGGCCATTTTTGACATCGTGAATCCGGATCACCCCAAAAACTGTTGAGTGAATATGGTAAGAGAGAAGAGTGGTTGGAAAGGGTTGACTGGGAAAACAAGAATTTAGGGTGGGGAGTGTGGTTTAGGGAAGTGGAAGTGAGGGTGGGGGTTGGTTAGGGTGTAAGGCAATTGAAGGGCGACAATTAAGGGGGGCAAAAGATTGATCGTGGAGTTATGAGAAACTCTCCGATGGAAATGAGAAAGGGAGAAGGTGGTCCGTGCTGGGCGGGGAAGATTTGTGAGGGGAGTTTGGGTTGGAAGGAGAGGTAGGAGAAGCGTAGGGGGGGTTGGTTCAGGAGAACGAGGGATAGGCTGAGTAAACCGTTTTTAGTATCTGATTGAGAGGGGAAACAGGAAAGTTGTAGGACGGTGTGAGAAGGCGGGGGATGTTGAGGTAGAAAGTGGTGAGGGAGGGACAGTTGAGGAGGTGGATGTCTGATTAAACAATGGAGAGAGGAAGACTATTAATGGGATGGATAGCGACAGTAGTGTTAAAAGAAGATTTGAGCAAGTTCTTTAGGGAGTATTTACCGGTTGGGAGGGGCTTTGGGTATGTGGCGGTTGAAAGAATGATCTAGAATGAGATCGGGAATGGACTGGAGTCAGTTTGAATAGTGGAAGATATGTTCGAAAGTTGTGAAGAGCGAGTAGGGGTGTTAGTCTGGGTGGTTATGAAGGCATGAGGGGGTAAATTAGGTATAGTGATCGTGAGGAGGTTATGCGGTTAGGGGAGGGTGGAAAAGTGGGGTGGAAGATCCGGAACAATAGAGTGGAGGTGGGGTTAGTATGGGTTGTTGGGGAAGGGAGGGGGGGCAAAGCGGTGAAGTTGAGTCAACTAGGTATTGCGTTTTGGAATGGCGGGAGTAAAAAGTGAGGGCGCTTCACCCCTAGTGATGTTGCGTGTGTGTATCGAAGGGTGGGGGGTGGGGGTGTATTGCAGTGAGTGCTTGAGGATGGGCTTTGTTAGTACTTGGATGCGGGGGGGGATTGAGAGGGGAAGTCGGAGAGTTTCAACAGACGGGAAGAGAGTGGGTTTTGGAGTGGAAGTGAGGGGTGTCTCTCTCCCTGCACCACTCCAAATTTATTGCCTTCCCAACCCCGCACCATAACAACGTCTTCCCTCCCCTCCCGTTTCTTCCCCTGCTGCTTCGTCGATGATTATACGTTCTCGGTAAACATCGAATCAGCGGACGCGTGCTACGGCGCGATGATGTCAATTTCGAATATGCCGTTCGCTCCTGGCGCGCATTCAATTGTTGTGGGTTTAAGAGTGTAGAGGTAGCTGCGGGGTGGGGTTCACGAGTAAACGAAGTGAAGGGGGGCATGGTTTGATCGACTCTTTTTGTTTCCTTTCCCTTGACCCGTTCTTCCTTCCCCTCCATGATTTACCATCGTTTGCTCTTTTCCCTTCGGTCCTGTGTGTGTTCCTTCTCGCTCTCCTTTCGGGCGTCAAAGTACGAGTTGATTGGTGCATTGGGCAGGCTCGGTGGCTACAGAGTATATTGAATTTAGTTCCTGCTGCGAAGGAAGCAGAGGATGACCTTTAAATGAGTAACGGCTTAACAGGGCTCACCAGAAAAACTGCAAAGTTTGATGGTGAGTTGTTTTTTACAGGGTCGTATGTCACCTTGAAGGCTTATAGCTATGGCAGTGGGTGGTTAGGCGTCGTATCGTAACAGATAAGGGGTGCACGCAGAGCAGGTATGTAAAAAATTGGGGTGTAGGGAGCTTAGTTGGGGTACTCTAGCACCCAAAATCATCGAAATTAGTCGTTGCTCGCTTCGGGTCTCGTTTGACCCTCCAATGGTTGGGACAAGCCGTGAATGGCACAGCCGTATGCATAGACAAGGTCTTTACCGGAGTCCTGAAAAAATTGGCATTTTTGACGTCGGAATTCGGATCACCAAAAATTGGTGTGCTATAGCACACACAAAAAATCGTCGAAATTAGGCGTATGCTCTCTTCAGGGGCTTCGTTTGACCCTCCAAATGGGTCGGACAAGCCGTGATGCCAACCGTATGTCATGACAGGTCTTGACGGATGTCCAGAAAAATTTGGCATTTTTTGACTTCGGATTTCGATCACTCCAAAAATGTGTGCTCTAGCACACGAAATCGTCGAATTAGAGCGTATACTCGCTTCGGGGCTCGTTTGATCCTCCCAATGGGTCGGACAAGCCGTGAATGGCCAACCGTATGCACTAGACAGGTCCTTGACGGACGTCCACCGAATAATGTCCCAAATTTTTGACGTCGGAATCCGGATCACCCAAAAATTGGTGTGGCTATAGCACACTAAAATCGTCGATTAGGCGTCTGCTCGCCTTCGGAGCTCGTTTGAGAACCCTCCAAATGGGTCGGAACAAGCCGTGATGGCCAATCCACCGTATGCATATACAGGTCTTGACGGATGTCCACGAAAAAATTTGGCATTTTTTGACGTCGAATCTGGATCACCCAAAAAATGGTGTGCTATACAGCAGCACGAAATCGTCGAAATTAGGCGTATCCCCTCGCTCGTGGCTCGTTTGACCCTCCACTGGGTCGGACAGCCGTGATGGCACCGTAATGCATAAAAAAGGTCTTAAATTACGTCCAGGAAAAAAATTGGCCTTTTTTACGTCGAAATCCGGATCACCCAAAAATGGTGTGCTATAGCACACTAATCGTCGTAAATAGGCGTATGCTCCGCTTCGGGGCTCGTTTGACTCCTCCAAATGGTTCGGACAGCCGTGCTGGCCAACCGTATGCAGCGAACAAGGTCTTGACGGATGTCCCTGAAAAAATTTTTGGGCATTTTTGAGGACGTCGGAATCTTCTGGATCACCAAAAATGATGTGGTATAGGCACACTCATCGTCGAAAATTAGGCGTATGCTCGCTTCGGGTCCTCGTTTGACGCCACCAAATGGGTCGACAAGCCGTGATGCCACCGTATTCATAGACAAGGTCTTGACGGCTTCCACGAAAAAAAATTTTGGTTCATTTTTGACCGTCGGAATCCGAATCACACCCAAAAAATGGTGTGCTATAGCACACTAAAATCGTCGTAAATTAGGCGTATGCTCGCTTCGGGCTCGTTTGATGACCCTCCAAATGGGTCGGACCAACCGTGATGGCCAACACGTATGCAGACAAGGTCATTGACGAACTTCCACGAAAAATTTGGCAATTTTTTACTGTGTCGAAACACGGTCACCCAAAAATGGTGTGCTATGACCACGAAAATCATCGAATTATGCGTATGCTCGCTTCGTGGCTCGTTTGATGACCCCTCACATGGGTCGACAAGCCGTGATGCCAACCGTATGGCCCAAAAAAATAAAGACAAGGTCTTGACGGACGTCCACGAAAAAATTTGTCATTTTTGACGTCGGAAATCCGGAGCACCCAAAAAATGTGTTTATAGCACATCGAAAATCAAATCGAAATAGGGCGTATGCTCCCGGATTCGGGTCTCGTTTGACCCTCCAAATTGTCGGCAATCCGTGAGCCACCAATGCATAAAAAGGTCTTGAATGACGTCCATGAAAAAATTTAGCATTTTTGACGTCAAAATCCATCCCCGGATCCCCACAAAAGGGTGTGCTAATAAGCAACACGAAAATCGTCGAAATTAGGCGTATGCTCGCTTCGGGCTCGTTGACCTCCAAAATGGGTCGGAACCAAGCCCGTTTATGGCCAACCTTTATGCATAGACAAGGTCTTGACGATTTCCCTAAAAAATTGGCATTTTTTACTTCGGAATCCGGATCACCATAAAAATGATTGGTAAATAGACACTAAAATCTTCGAAATTAGGCGTATGCGCGCTTCGTGGCTCGTTTGACCTCCAAATGGGTCGGACAAGCCGTGATGGCCAACCGTTGCATAGACAAGGTGGCCTGTGACGGACGTCCACGAAAAAATTTGGCATTTTTGGACGTGGAATCCGGATCACCCAAAAATTGTGTGCTATAGACACGAAAATCGTCGAAATTGGTTATGCTCGCTTCGTGGCTCCGTTTGACCTCCAATGAGTCGGACAAGCCGTGATGGCCCACCGTAGCATAAAAAAGGTCTTGACTGACGTCCCGGAAAAAATTTCATTTGTTTGCCGTCGGCATCCGGATCACCAAAAAAATATGTGGTATAGCACACTAAAATCGTCCGCAATAGGTATGCTCGCTTCGGGGCTCGTTTGACCCTCCAAATATGGGTCGAACCAAGCCGTGATGGCCACCATGATAGACGGTCTTGACGAACGTCCACGAATTTTTTGCATTTTTTTACTCGAAATCTCCGGATCAACCAAAAAAATGGTGTGCTATGCCCAGCGAAAACGTCGAAATCGGCTTATGCTCGCTTCGGGGCTCGTTTGACCTTCCCAAATGGGTCCGGACAATCCGTGATGGAAACCGTATGCATAGACAAGGTCTTGACGGATTCCAACGAAAAAATTTTTGGCATTTTGACGTCGGAAACCGGATCACCCAAAAAATGGTGTGTCTATAGCACACACAAATCGTCAAAATTAGGCGTATGCTTCGCTTCGGGGGTCGTTTGCCCTCCAAATGGTTCGGACAAGACGTGATGGCCACCCGTATGCATAGCACAGGTCTTGACGGACGTCCACGAATAATTCCCAAATTTTGTTACGTCGGAAATCCGGATCCCCCAAAAATTGGTATGCTATAGCACATCACGAAAAATCGTCGAAATTAGGCTATGCTCGCTTCGGAGCTCGTTTGAACCCTCCAATATGGGTCGGACAAGCCGTGATTGCCACCGGATGCATAGCAAGGTCTGACGGATGTCCACGAAAAATTTGGCATTTTTGACGTCGTATCCGGATTCACCCAAAAATGGTTGTGCTTATAGGCCATCGAAAATCATCGAACTTAGGCGTATCTCGCTTCGGGGCTCGTTTGAACCTTCCAAATGGGTCGTACAAGCCGTGATGGCAAACCGTATGCATAGACCAGGTCTTGACGGACTTCCACGAAAAATTTTGCATTTTTTGACGTCGGAAACCGATCACCCAAAAAATGGTGTGCTATAGCACACGAAAATCGTCAAAATTAGCGTTGCTCGCTTCTGGGGGTCGTTTACCCTCAATGGGTCGGACAAGACGTGATGGCCAACCGTATGCATAGACAAGGTTGACGGAACTTCCCCGAATACATTCCAAATTTTTGACGGTCTCGGAATCCCGTATCACCCAAAAATTGGTATGCTATAGCCAACGAAAATCGTCGAAATTAAGGCGTATGCTCGCTTCGGAGCTCGTTTGACCCTCCAAATGGTCGGCAAGCGTTATGATGGCGCAACCGTATGCATAGACAAGGTCTTGACGATGTCCACGAAAAAATTTGTGGCATTTTTACCGTCGAATCCGGATCACACCAAAAAATGGTGTGCTATAGCACCAAAATCATCGAAATTAGTCGTAATGCTCGCTTCGGGGCTCCGTTTGACCCTCCAAATGGGTTGGCCACGCCGTGATGGCAACACCGTATGCCCCCCCATAGACAAGTCTTGACGGACGTCTCGAAAAATTTGGCATTTTTGGACTTCGGAATTCGGATCCCCAAAATGGTGGTGCTATAGCACGACTAAAATCGTCGAATAGGCGTATCTCGCATTCGGGGCTCGTTTGACTCCAAATGGGTCGGACAAGCCGTGATGGCCACCGTATCATAGACAAGGTCTTGATGGACGTCCACGAAAAAATGCCAAATTTTTGACGTCGGAATCCGGATCACCCAAAAATTGGTGTGCTATAGCACAAAAAAGAATCGTCGAATTAGGCCGTATGCCGCTTCGGGGCTCGTTTCGACCCTCCAACTAATGGGTCGGACAAGCCTTGATGGCCACCGTATCATAGACAAGGTCTGACGGATGTCACTAAAAAAATTTGGCATTTTTGACTTCGGATTTCGGATCACCCAAAAATGGTGTGCTACAGCACACGAAATCGTCGAAATTAGGCCGGTCTCGCTTCGGGCTCGTTTGATCCTCCAAGGGTGGGACCAGCCGTGATGGCCAACCGTATGCCATAGACATATGTCTTGACGGACTCCACGGAATACATTCAAATTTTTGACGTCGGAATCCGGATCCCACAAATTGGTGTGCTATAGCACACGAAATCGTCTAAATTAGGCGTAGGCTCGCTTTCGGAGCTCGTTTGACCGCCAATGGGTCGGACAATCCGTGATGCAACCGTAGGCATAGACAAGGTCTTGACTGATGTCCACGAAAATTTGGCATTTTTGACGTCGGAATCCGGATCACCAAAATTGGTTTGCTATAGCAACAACGAAAATCATCGAATAGGCGTATGCTCGCTTCGGAGCTCGTTTGATCCCCAAAATGGTCGTGACAAGCGTGAATGGCCAACGTATGGCATAGACAAGTCTTGCGGATGTCCACGAAAAATTTGAAATTTTTGACGTCGGAATCTGATCACACCAAAAATGGGTGCTTAAGGCACACGAAAATCTCGAAATTAGCGTTGGCTCGCTTCGTGGCTCTTTGACCCTCCAAATGGGTCGAACACTCCGTGATGGCAACCGTATGCATAAAAAAGGTCCTGAATGACGTCCATGAAAAAATTTGGCATTTTTGACTCGAAATCCTGGATCACCCCAAATGGTGGTGCATAGTAAGCACACCCGAAAATCGTCGAAATTAGGCGTATGCTCGCTTGTCGGTTCCTACGTTTGACCTCCCAATGGGTCGACAAGCCGTGCTGGCAACCGATGCATAGACACGGTCTTGACGGATGTCCCAGAAAAATTTTGGCATTTTTTGGACGTCGGAATCTGATCCCAAAAATGATGTGGTATAGCACACTAAAATCGTCGGAAATTAAAGGCGTATGCTCGCTTCGGGGCTCGTTTGCAACCAACCAAATGGGTCGGACAAGCCGTGATGGCCACCCGTATGCATAGCCATCAGGTCTTGACGGATGTCACGAAAAAATTTTGCATTTTTGACGTCGGAATCCTAATCACCCAAAAAATGGTGTGCTATAGCACACAAATCGTCGACATTAGGCGTATGCCTCGCTTCGGGGCTCGTTTGACCCCTCCAAATGGGTCGGACAAGCCGTGATGGCCAACCGTTAATGCATAGACAAGGTCTTGACGAACTTCCATCCACGAAAAAATTTGGGCATTTTTGACGTCGAAAACTCGATCACCCAAAAAATGGTGTGCTATAGAACCACGAAAATCATCGAATTAGGCGTATGCTTCGCTTCGTGGCTCGTTTGACCCTCTAAATGGGTCGGACAAGCCTGATGGCCACCGTATGTCATAGACAAGGTCTTGACGGACGTCCACAGAAAAAATTTGGCATTTTTTGACTCGGAAGCCGGATCACCCAAAAAATGGTGTGTCTATAGCACAGAAAAGCAATCGAAATTAGGCGTATGCCTCGCTTCGGGGCTCGTTGACCCTCCAAATTGGTCGGACAAGCCGTGATGCCAACCATATGCATAACAAAGGTCTTGAATGACGTCCCATGAAAAAATTAGCATTTGACGTCAACATCCGGATCACCCAAAAAAAGGGTGTCTATCGCACACGACAAAATCGTCGAATTACGAATGCGCGCTTTCGGGCTCGTTTGACCCTCCACATAAATGGGTCGGACACCCTTTATTGCCAACCCGTCTGCATGTACAAGGTCTTGACGGATTGTCCATGAAAAAAATTTGGCTTTTTGACGTCGGAATCCTGATCACACCATAAAAATGATGTGGTATAGCACCTAAAAGCGGTCGAATTATGCGTATGCTCGCTTGCGGGGCTCGTTTGAACCCTCCAAATGGGTCGGAACAAGCCGTGATGGCCAACCGTATGCATAGACAGGTCTTGACGACTTCCACAAAAATTTGCATTTTGGACTCGGAATCCGGATCACCCAAAATGGTGTGCTATAGCACACGAAAATCGTCGCAAATTAGGTGTATGCTCGCTTCGTGGCTCGTTTGACCCTCCAATGAGTCGGACAAGCGTTGATGGCCAACCGTATGCCATAAAAAAAGGTTTGTGGACTGAGTCCAGGAAAAAATTTGGCATTTTTGACGTCGGAATCTCTCCCGGATCACCCAAAAAATGATGTGGTATGCACACCTAAAATCGTCGACAAATTAGGCTTATGCTCGCTGCGGGGCTCGTTTGACCTCCTAAATGTGGTCGCAAAGCCGTGATGGCCACCGTATGGATAACAAGGTCCTTGACGGACGTCCACGAAATTTTTTGCATTTTATACACGTCGAAATCGCGATCACCCAAAAATGGTGTGCTAATAGCACACGAAAATCGTCGAAATTAGGCGTATGCTCGCTTCGGCTCGTTTGGACCTTCCAATGGGTCGGACAAGCCTTGATGGCAAAACCGTATGCATGACAAGGCTTGACGGACTCCACGAAAAAATTTTGGCATTTTTGACGTCGGAACCGGATCACCCCCACAAATGGTGTGCTATAGCCCACGAAAATCGTCAAATTAGGGTATGCTCGCTTCGGAGGGTCTTTTGCCCCTCCAAATGGGTCGTAACAGACGTGATGGCCAACCATTATGCCATAGACAAGGTCTTGACGGACTTCAACATAAAATTCAAATTTTTGACCGTCGGAATCCGGATCACCAAAAAATTGGTCTGCTAAGCACACGAAAATCGTCGAAATTAGGCGTATGCTTCCCTTCGGATCTCGTTTGACCCTCCAAATGGGTCGGACAAGCCGTGATGGCCAACCGTATGCTAGACAAGTTCTTGACGGATGTCCCAACTTAAAAAATTTGGGCTATTTTTGACGTCGGAATCCGGATCACCCAAAAATGGTGGGCTAAAGCACCCAAATCATCGAAATTAGCTATGCTCGCTTCGGGGCTCGTTGACCTCCAAATGGGTCTGTACATCCGTGATGGCAAACCGTAATGCATAGACCAAGGTCTTGACGGACTTCCACGAAAAAATTTGGGCATTTTTGAGCGTAAAAAAACCGGATCACCCAAACAATGGTGTGCTATATCCCACGAAAATCGTAAAATTAGGCGTATGCTCGCTCTGGGT